>JAPPVO010000016.1:106211161-106236150 GCA_030407325.1 Camellia japonica | reverse complement strand
ACATCTTGCCCGCAGTTACCCCAAAGGTGCATTTCTGTGGATTTAGCCTTAGCTTGTATTCCTAATTCTCTCAAAGAATTTCTTCAATCCAGTGTAATGGCTTTCCCGATCTTTGGACTTGACAATCATGTCATCTACATACACCTCAACTTCCTTGTGGATTATATCATGCAAAAGAGTGGTAGCAGCTTTTTGATAAGTGGCCCAGACATTCTTCAAACCGAATGGCATAAGCCTGTAGTAGTATGTCCCCCATGGTGTGGTAAATACTGTCTTTTCTCTATCATCTGGAGCCATAAGGATCTGGTTATACCCTGAAAAACCATCCATGAATGACAGTATGGCATGTCCTGTTGTGAAGTCTACCAATTCGTCAATATGTGGCAATGAGAAATCATCTTTCGAACTAGCCTTATTTAAATCTCGGAAGTCAACACAAACTCGGATTCTGCCATCTTTCTTCGGAATCGGCAGAATATTGGCTAACCAAGTAGGATATTCTGATACTAGCAAAAACCCAACATTGATTTGCTTGGTAACCTCTTCTTTAATTTTCAAGGCCCCAATCAGGATGAACTCTGCGAAGCTTCTATTTGACAAGTTGGGCCTCAGGGTCAAGAGGGATCCTATGTTGTACAATCTCAGGGTCAATTCTTGGCATGTCTTCCTAGGACCATGCAAAAACATCTTTGAATTCTGTTAATAAAGCAACTAATTGTTCACGTTCCTCTGAAGACAATGTAGAACTAATTTGGATCAAACGAGGATCTTTTTCAGTACCCACATTTACAGAAACAATTTCATCCACTAATGGTTTAGCACGCCTTTCTTCTTCCCAGTCGATTAAATTTTTCAAAGGCCGAGGAATTTCTTCCTCTTCGTTTTCATCAAATTCTTGAAAATTTTGGTCAATGTTATGAACTATGGGCATAGAAAAGTAAGCGAAAATCACATGTTCATTCAAAGCCTCAGGCTCACAAGTTGTAACAGACTCAAAAGAGAAAGAAAAAGAAGACTCAAACATTTTAGACAAACTTAAATCTGCCTCCAACTCCACAGGCCCACCAGACTCAGACTCAACAACTAATTCAAAACTCTCAATACAACTCTTTTCAAAACGCCAGTTTGTTTGTGAGCCATTCACTGCATCTATGATGAAGCTTGAGCAGTCGGCAGGTACCTCTTCCCCGATCACGGCAATGGTCATATCCCCCAAATTCATCAGTTTAGCGCTAGTATGCGATTCTGTCAGTAAATTAGCCAGTGTTAGACGCAGGACTTTCCTCTATGCTGCTTTTCGAGCTGACTTCTCTGTCTTGTCCGATGTCGATGCTAGGATCTACCTACTCCTCGTCACTGTAGGAGAGTTGATGATTGAAGAAGATCTCAAACCCAGGGTATCTCTTCCTCTCCACTTGATCAAACCAGGGCTCAAGAAAACCACAGAAAGGGAAGTCTCCTCCTTAGAGGACAAAGCGTCCGTTCAAGGTCCCACGAATTGGCTTATGAACCAACTCAAACTGCTGCCCGATTCTCTTGGCCTTGATCCTTTCCCTGATCTATTTAGTTTTCCTTTTCCAGTCATCAGTCGTGGGTGCATACCCTAGTCCAAATGCATGTGGGTTATGAGGTACTTCACTGGCTGTAGTAATACCTTTCCTACCACTTTGTTCCAATCCCATCCCTGGAATGTGACCTAGTTTACTCATGAAATAGATTGATTGGGCACTAACATATACACCTTCGTCTTCTACTATGAGCGTTTGAACTAGCTGGGCCTCTGCCAATGTAAAACTTGATAGGAACACATTCTCTTCCCCATGTTGTATTTCTTGCAATGGTGTTGTGACTTCTGGGGGAGGATAAATGGATGAATTTCTGAAGACAGTGGCAATTCCTCCGTCATATGGGTACTTTACCAATTGATGTAGTGTGGATGATACAGTTTTCATCTGATGAAGTCAGAGCCTTCTCAATAGCAAGTTGAATGTTGCAGGAACATCCATGACATGAAATTCAGCTTCGTGCTCAGATGGATCCACTGTTATTTGTACTTTGATTGTCCCCATCACTTCCCGACTGGTATTATTATAGGCCCGGATCAATTGAGTAGTGGGTGTGAAATCTGCCACCTTTAGCTCGATTGCATAAGTAGTGCGTGTAGGGCAGACATTGATGGCTCATTCGGTGTTAATCAGAACAATCGGGATCCATTTTTTTCTGCATTACAATGATACGTATAGAGGCTTATTATGTCTTGACCCTTCTGGTGGTAGCTCTTTATCAGCAAAAGTTATTGTTGGGATGGTTTCTCTCGGGGTGATTAATGACACTAATTGCTCGGGAGTGGTATCAATTGACAGCTTAGCCTTGCTCAATATTGACAACATTGCCTGTCGATGTTCTCGGGAAGCCATGAGAAGACCCCAAATGGAAATGTTTGCCTGGATTTTTTTCAGTTGTTTTAGAACCAGGTCTTCTTCTACCTCTTTCTCTTTTTCTTTCTCTTTCTCTTTTTCTACCTCTTTATCTTTGCTAGAGGGCTCTCCTTGGTCTAGATATGGAGGCTTGAAGTAGCGCCCACTCTTGGTCAAATGATCAACTTCATCTGCATACCAAGTCTCATCTGGCACATTGTTTACCCATTCATTATCAATGTGGGCAAGCTGTAGGTCATTATCATCCCACCATTCGCCTTCGTTGACCGAAAGGCAATTATCTAGCGCTGCTTGAATCATTCCCACAGTATGCTCTGAATGGCTTTTTGGTTCTTCTTCTTTTTCTCTAGAACTTTTTCCTTTACCACATTCAACAGGTTTTCCGAAATCAAGTCGCAATTCATCTCCTTTTCTTTCAGTTTCCTCATCAGAAGCTTCGTCACCACTTGAACAACCATTACTGTAATTCTTCGGGTCACCATCCTATCTGTACATTCCCAAGGTCTAATTCTTCAAAGAAATGAAGATTAACCAAGTCCTCCTCTAGGTCAGCCAAATCATTCAACCCTTGTTCAAGTACATCCTCTCTAACAACATTGATAGAAAATGAGCTAGGCAAATCAAATTCAAGCTTTAGTTGACCACTGGGAGCAATATACCGACTAGGATCATACTTTTTCTCTGATAGTTTGCCCGCTACCACCATAGGGATTTTGGGTTTTGGCTAGGTTGGAGGTGCATCCATCATACACAACTCGGTGCCTTCAGGAATATGTACCTCAGGTTTTGGTAAATGGTTGGGTGTGATATAGATACTGGGGTTAAAGGTGGATGAAAGTGTATAGATGAGGTTAAGATGAGGAGGTGGTGGAACTCTGTCATGGGGTGGCAACGGGTTGGTAGTGACGTTGGGTTTTGGTGGTTCTGAGGGAGCTATGACTTTATTATCTATGAGATCTTAGATCTCATGATGAAGACGAAAGCAACGGTCTGTGTCATGTCCGGGTTATTGGTGGAAAGCATAGTGTTTGGTAGGGTCACGTTTGGTTAGGAGAGGTTCGGGAAGAGGTTGGGGCTCCAAAGGCTTCAAATACCCTTTTTTTGTCAAGATATTCATTACTTTGGAGAGTGACATATGGAGAGGGGTGAATGTTCTGCTTGGGGCTCGGGTTGTGTTTTGTGGGCCAGCATGAGCAAAGGGGTCGGCTATTTTGGTGGTGGTGGCAACCAAGTTGATTTCAGAGGGCTTCACAGTTGTGCTACCACTGGTGGTAGCATTAGAACTGCGACCAAAAGACTTCCAAACAGGTTTCTTATCCTCCTCAATGATTCCCTGTTTGATGGCATCATCTATCTGGACCCCTATCTCATTTAAGTCATTAAAAGTTAAGAGCGGGAGGACTATCATTTTCTGTGACATCTTTCCATGCAGATTTCTGACTATCATACGGATTTGGTCTTTTTGAGGTGGTCTGTTGGTCATCATTGCTGCTTTTGCCCTCCATCTGGTTATAAAGGCCACGAAACTTTCATTGGGCTCCTGACAGGTAGCCTCTAATTCCCGAGTAGTCACTTCAATCTGGGTGTTATAAGCATACTGGGTGATAAAGGCCCCGGCCAACTCTTCCCAACTTTGTTTTATAGAGTCCTCTAACTTGGCATACCAGATGGCAACTACTCCTGACAAAGTTCGTCTGAATAAAGAGATCTTTTGTGGATGAGTCAAACCCATAGGCTTTAAGACATCAAAGAACAGGCGAATGTGCACCATTGGGTCGCTAGAGACATCAAACCTATCAATGTGTGGCATTTTGAACCTTTCTGGCAACTTCACAGCTGTCTCGGTGTACCCGTCTTCGATGTCCGGGATTGAATTCACTCCTTGTGCTTTTTTGAAAAGTTTTTCCAACTTGGCCAGCTTCAACATAGTTGAGTCAGACTTAGGTGCTTCAGAGGGAAGGAGCCCTCCCACTGGTTGTGGAAGAGGAAATGATCCTGCTGAAGTTTGTGCAGGAACCCTTAGGTCTTCTGGTGTGTTAAGTTCGGAAAACTCGTCAGCTAGTGGAGGTGGAGGTGGAGGTAGAACTGGATGAGGCACCGGAGGTGGTTGAGTAATGGACGCCCCAGATGAGCGTTGCAGTTCAGCAAGAGTATTGCCTTGAGCGATAAGAGTAGCGCCTTGGGCAGCAACTGTAGTGGCAACGGTATCCATGCTCCGTTGAAGGGCCAATAGTATGTCTGTTATATTTTCTGGAATCTGAGCCAGCACTGATTCTGGTGAGTTGAGTGGTGATGATCTAGCAGGTGA
This sequence comes from Camellia japonica, assembly GCA_030407325.1. NCBI lineage: Eukaryota > Viridiplantae > Streptophyta > Magnoliopsida > Ericales > Theaceae > Camellia > Camellia japonica. Next base: position 106,231,404 of record JAPPVO010000016.1, on the reverse strand, counting down.
AGAAGGGGTATTCTGGACAGTTGATAAAGCTTTTTCTTTTCTTCATGTAACCGATGGCAAAGAAACTAACACTGGCTGAACCTGAACCAAATCTACACTTTTGCAAAGTCTACCAAGGTGAGTCCACAGAAGTTGGGGGATATCAGACCTTTCAGAAGCTATAGTGCTCGACTACCTTGCTGAAACAAAACGGGACCCCCAATAAGAATTTCAGTAGCATCCTGGCTCAACTGATTACTGCTAACTCATGTTGAAAAACTGAACTCAACCACCACAAACTGAAATGACTGAACCACTCATCTAAATCTGAGAATTCCCATACATTGCACATAACACATAGTAGGAAAGAGAACAAACACCCCTATGGGGGCTTGGGTTACCCTGTCCTAACTTTGAAATGATCTAGGGTTTCACTATTCAAACAAGCGGCATCATACATTCTAGAAATGGGAGAGCATCCTGTCCTAATTTTGGAAGGTACTATAGCTCATTTATATTCATAAGGTTAGCTCTACTTTAAGGGTTGAAGTTAAGGTGAGGTTACCAAAGAGTCCTTTGGGTCATAACCAATGAAGATCTTAGGAAATCAAAAGAGTCAAAATAGCCTCTCTTCAAAGTCTAAGAACCTTCAGATCTCAAAAGATTATAACACAAGGCCTCCAAAGTAACGTAGAGATAAGTGTAGTGTGACAAAAAGTGTGCCTGTGCTCCCACCAGTATCTAGGGCAACACAAGAACTTTAAGTGCACCAATGCATGCAATGCAATAAACATATAATTGAAAATAAAAGTCATATCATGGAATTCGAGTCAAGGTTTCATAAAATCCCCAGCAGAGTTGCTAGAAATTGTAACATGCACGAGGGTACCCATGCACGTTAAACAGTTCGGACCATTGATTTCTTTGATCTAGTCTCACTCGTGCAATGTGAAACATAGATGAGAGTCCACAATCGACAATTTTTATAAAATTCATTTTTAACCTTTTTGCCAGAAATGGACTGCGTCATCAAATCTCAGAGTCACCACCTAATATTTTGGGAAATTAGGAAACCCATGACTCGTACCAAATCCACTGTTTGTCATAACCAAAGTTGTCTCAGTTCGGAACCTTAGGTATGAGAGGGAAAGGTCATTAATTGAGCACCCCCACTCACCTGATCAAAAGATCGGCCTTTACTAACCATTATATGAATTTTATTTTCTTTATATGTTCATGTTCTGATTATTTAATAAATCCTACAATTTACTATGTGAAGCATACAAGTATATATTATGTCATCCACTTTGGAACGATTTGATTTCATGTAGTTTTGAAAGAGTTTTGAAGATGTACAACCCAAATAAATTGAGTTTACAAACATGAAAATCAACGTCATTCCAAATTAAACGACACAACCTCCATCCACTGGCATTCATAGAGTTATATCACATAAGCAAATAGCCTCATGGTAGAATACAAGACATAGTAAGAAAAAAACACACAAATGGGATGCTAAAGCATAAAAACTTACATGTTTGACGTCCCACGAACAAGCTACAAAACAAAGTTAGTAAAATATGTATGATCTTGTATACAAAATCCTAATGCAATTCACCCATGATATGCAACTAAAGATTCAGCTTCTAAAAGATGATACATGAATCATCTCAAGAACATGAGGTAGCGCACATAATCACATAAGAATTGATTAAATCCACAAATGCAAACTTAGCCGAATCAAGATGCATAAAACATGGATGCAAAGCATAATTATGATGAAAAATAAATATGATGTTTATGTACAAATAAAGAAAGCAAGTAAAAGGACGGGATGGAAAGAAGTGGGGCGGGGAATTATTACAACATTTTAAAGAATAATTACAAACCAAATTAGAGAGGGATGAGGAGAATATTACAACAAAATAAAAACCTCACAATACACTCAAAATAAAATAAACAAAAGAAAAAAAAAGTTTCATGTGCCTTGGAAACCACCGGAAGTTGGTTAACATCGAAAGACAACGCCGTCCAAAAGAAGCTAACCGGCCAGCCAACTAGGCCTAGCAAAACCAAGAAAAGAAATAAACAATAAATATGTAGGTGACTCAACTAACCACTATCGGTTAGATTAAAAATGAGAAAACAAATATAAGATAAAAAAAAGTGCAAACTTACAACAAAACTAACATGAACCTAAAACAAGAAAACAAGTATAAGATAAAACATGCAAGATTACAACAATATATAATATAATAAGAAATCAAAGCAAAAGAGCAAAATAAGTATATATATATATATAAAAAAAAGACAATAGGTTCAATATGACGTCTGATTGAACCCAACTCAATGTTATTATCTTGTGCCTCTTTTAGTCTAATTTTATTAGCCCTTTTAATTACCTTGCCATTTTTTAGTCATTTTAATCCAAAAATAAGAGTTACGTCCACTAAAATAAGAGAAGCGTCAAACAAGGAGTTGTTCTTAGCATGAGAGAGATGTAATGCCCTGGTAATGAACCTCTGAAGAGATTAAACCATTCAGCATGGAAGGTCTCTTTCTCATGCTAAAAGCAACATATATGGGACTTCAATTCACCATTTTCAATTAGATTACAATAGTATACAATATAACAATAAATGAAAGTAAAAGAGCAAAATAAGTAAGAAATGCAAGAAAATGAAAGGTTTGTGAAATTCACCTTCCAAGGAATGGATGAACTCCTTAGTTCACAAACTCCCTCGTGATCACTCTCAAGTGTAGGAAGTGTGTTCTCTAATCCTCAATTCGAAATTATGGAGTTTATGGTATGGAAAGTGGCTAACTCTGTTGTTTTTCTCACTTTCAATTACTAAACACTCTTCCTTATGATCAAGGCAATTGATCTTTGGCTATATCAGAATTTTTGGAGTGGTTTGGGTGTATGGAAATGAGGAATTTCAGTAGCTATGGGAGCTTGGAAGTGTTTTGGCTCAAAAACTCAATTTTTATCTCTTTTTTTTTTTTTACCCTTTTCTCACTCTTTTCTCTTCAATTTCGTGGTCCTCTCTCTCTCTTACAATATGATCATTCTATATAGGCAATGAGGGAGAGTGAAGGTCAAAAAGAAGGTGGGAGACAAGGTGGGAGACAAGAATGTGATAGGAGAGCAAATTTTCAAGGTGGTTGCATGGGATACTCCTTTATGGATGCAAACAAAACCTCTTTTTGACAATGAGGAATGATTAGGTATAATGGAGGATGAGTGGGTGCACTTGAATGGATCAGAAAATAGGTAAATGGGGTGTCCCAACCGAACCAAAACCAAGAAAAATAGGGCTGCTACTATTTTCGGCCGAGTCAACAAAATCTGCTATTAAGCCCAACTTCAAATGGGCATATCTCCCTTATATGGACTTGCTTTAGGGTGCTTCGTAGGTCTAAATTGAAGCTCGGAAGTCTACTTTCCAATGGCTATGGCCTCACATCTAAATTCCAAGTGTACAAAGAGATATACCCAATTTAGTGAAGGCTATTCATTTCTCTTGGGCCAGGTCAACAAAATCTGCTCTCAAGCCTAACTTCAAATGGACATATCTCCCTTATTTGGACTTGGTTTTAGGTGATTCTTGGGTCTAAATTGAAGCTCTAGAAGTCTACTTTCCAATGGTGGTGGCCTCAGATCTAAATTCCAAATGTACAAAGAGATATTTCTAATTTAGTAAAGGCTGTTCATTTCCTTCTTAACAATTTGATGCTCATCATTTCCCTAAACCAGTTTTCTTCCATCCCCTCCTATTTCCTTCAAATACAAACCTATCCAAACCAATAAAAAAGACGTTCTGAATATTTTTTCAATGAGTTCACTCCTTTAAATTTATTTCCACTTTGTCCTTACTCAGTTTATTGAAAAGTGTAATATTTTAATCGAAATACGAGCCTCAGAACATCGTAGAAACATTAAATACATATATATATATATATATATTTTTGAAAAGAGGTTTTTAAGGTCTAAAATAGTTTGGCCAAAAAAAGTGTAAAGGTTGGGATTAAAGTTCAAATTCTATCTCTCTCACTGAGGATTCTGTGAGAAACACATTCGATTTGTCATCATCGGGTAATCAGAAGAAAGTGTCTGTAGACACCCCATTTTGGACCGTCCTCAAGACTTGGACATCACCGTTTGAACACTCAGTGATCATCCATGATTCGTGTTCGTCTCGAGTTTTCGGAGGTTTCGGCCGCGCGCCTTGCCTCAAGACCTCCCGACTTGACTGTCCTGTGCTTGGTTTTGCACCAAACACTTTTTGTTTTGCTTCTGAGGGTAGAGGAAGGCTTGTTAGCCATCCCCACACCTCACCGGCCATGGCATGATGCCACCGGCCATGTTATCTTGCCACCGGCCATTGGTGATGGCCGGTCGGCACTCTTTCTAGTCGGCCGGCCTTTAATTTGGTCAATCGGCCATATTTTCTGGCTGGCACTTCTTTTTTGCCTTTTTTAGGCATTGTGCATGCCAGCTGTGCCAGCTAGAGCACACAGATCTGTCCTCCATACATGTGTATGGAGGACTTGCACCGTTTGCACCCTTTTGTTCTAAGCTTCTTCAAGAAGCTTGCACCCTTTGTTCTAGCTTCTTGAGGAAGCTTGGACCTTCGCCTTAGCTTCCTCAACAAGCTTGAACCTTTGTCTTAGCTTTCTCAAGAAGCTTGACCTCCTTGACCCTTTTGTTTAGCTTCTTTAAGAAGCTTAGGGCCTTTGTCTTCCTCTATAAAAGGAGAGCTTCTCCTTCCATTTCAAAGGTTGACAAAAATCAGAGTTATATATATATGATATATGATATATACACCACTCTCTCTCTATATCTCCCTCTCTCTCTACATTTGTGTGTGTTAGAGTGTCCAAAAGGGTGTTTTGTACTTAGTTTTGCACTAAGACACATAGTATTACACCATACCTTGGTTGCTAAGGTGCCAAAGGGTTGTTCTTGAAATTTTTGAGTGGATTTAAGCTTGGAAAGGCTGCGGGAGCTCCATTCTTGAAGAGGTCTTCAAGGGTAAGAACTTTACCCCTTTATTCCCCATTTTTTCTTAGGCTTTTAGCCATCCTTGCACCGGTTTTTAAGCTTAGTCTATAACTAATAAAAGTTCTAATTTTGAGTGCTTAAAATAGTTGTTTAAGGTTGTTTTGGTGTTTGGGGTTGTTCGACTCCTCTTAGGCCTTGTTTGGCCTCACTTATGTGCATTTTTGGTGAGCTCCGGGACCACCTTGTCTTGGCCTTCCCACCACTGAAATCTAGAGGGATTTCAGTGGTGGGGATGGAGTTTTAAGATCCTAAGAAGGAGAGGGCCATCCCCTCTCCTTATTGTCTTCAATACTTGCCATTTTAGCCTCATGTGTGAGCACCTTGTTTAAGTCCATGTTGGCCATGTCTTAGCTGGTATTTGGTAGTATTTTGCCATGGTTTACCTCTGTTTTAAGTTGGTTTAGACACACCATGCATGCCTTGCATACTTGTCTTGTAATGCCATGAAAATTGCCTTAACATGATTTGTACTTTGAGCCTTGTTATTAGCATGATTTTGGCCTAGCTTTGTGAAGCTTTTATGCATGTTTTAGTATGCTTGAGGTCTATTTTAGGTTGTTTGGGTCATCCATGACTTGCTTTGTATAGCTACCATGCAATCTCCCTCGTAGGCCTTGAGTGTTGGCCCCTCTAGCATGCTCTCCTTGCATCATTTCAGTGGTTTGGCACCACTTATCATGTCATTTCAGTCCATATAGTATGATTGTATACTTGCATTTATGGCTGCTTTGATGCTTCAAAAGGTTTGTGTTTTACGCCCCATGTTTGGACCTTTGTGCATGCCTTTAGATTTAGGCCATTTAGATGCCATCTAGGTGCATCATTGGTCTTGTTCAGACCTGCATTGGGACTATTTTAGGTCCCCATGGCCCTTTGGGGCTTGCTTCATATAACCTTGGTTTGAGTCCTGTGGCTAGTTTTCAAGTTTGGGCTTGGTTGCATGCTTTGATTGCTTTGTTTAGTTGGTTTGGCACCATCCTTAACATGATTTTCAGAGTTTATCATGCTTATCATTTGTCCATGTTCATCTCCTTTTAATTGTTCTTGAAAGTCCCCTCTCTATGCTTAAGTGTTGGACCATGTCTGTATGCATGTTTGTATTGACATTTGCCTTCATGTGCTTAGCATATTAGCCATTGTTTTGGGCTTAAAAGTTACTCCTTCATGCTCAAGTCTTGGACCATGTATGCATGAATGCTTGTGTGTACATTTGCCTTGTATGTTGTCACACACTTGGCCCATAGGCATGTTGTCACATACTTGGTCTATTGGCATGTTGTTGCGTGTTTAAAGTTGTGTTGCATTTGGCATGCATTCCCCTTTTAGTTACTTAACATGTTGTCACATGTTTGCTTGATATGTTGTCACATGTCATTTGCATGCTTGTTAGCTTGCATAATTGTCACATGCTTGCATGTTTGCATGCGTGTTTGCATTTTCATGTTGCATACTTAGCTCACATGCTTAGGTTGCATTTGGTATGCATACCTTGCCTCTTGAATTGATTATGATAGAGGTTGGGCCCATTGTGTGTTTTGTGTGCATTACATTTAACATCAAAATGCACACTTGACTTCTTGGACCATCACGCATTGAAATGCGCGATTGGTGGTCCGAGGGTCGAGTACCAAACTCCTTTGAGTCCACAACATGATAGGGAGAGTGGTTGTGCAAACATTTGCTCAAAATGCATTGCCAGGCCTTGTTTGCCCTCTGCCGCTGTCAAGACAGGGTTCTGCAGGAAGAGATGGCCGACCGACCATATTCAGTGTCGGCCGGCCATGGATATTTGGCTGAGAGCTTCATTTGTGGTCGATGACCAGTTCCCAGTGGCTGGTGGTGTTTCCTCTTGGTCAGTGGTCTCCCACAACCTCAGAAGGTGGTCCAGAAGCAGCCTTAGGACTTGTGCAGTCTTCAGAGGTGCAGAGCAGTGTAAACAGAGGCAACCATAGCATGGTGGTGGATTTCCGAGTGGAGCCGGGCATGCATGCATTGGACCCTCTTCCCGAGGCCGTTTTACCGCTTTCTTAGCTTAGTTAATTTGCTTAACTAGTTAAGTGTTGTAAATATTTAATTAGCTTGTAGGTTAATTAATTTGTATTATTCTTTCGGACCCTCCGAGCGAGGGCGAATTTGTAATAAGTATGCATGTGTGTGTGAATGTCTTCCCACCCCACATCTTTCTCTCTTTTACTTACCTGCTTTTGATGGTTAGTATTAGGGCATATTTCAATTGGCATCCTTATGCTATGCATGCGTGCATTCATTCATCTGTATCGCATGCACCGGGCTCGGCGCATCATACTAATTGGATAGTATTTCAAATCTAACTTGAATACGTGTTATCTGTCGCATCTCATATGTCATCTTAGATTAGCCAAGCCTATTCTAGATGCATTTTGCCTACGATGCATTAGCCATCTTAACATGAACTAGAATCATGCATGATTACTAACTAGTTTCTTGTTTTGGCTCGGACTACACTGTGAGTGTTTATGCTTTAGCATCTTGCATGTCTATGAATGTTAACATGAAAGCATGCTTGCCATGAGGCTAACTGCTTAGTTGATTTACTGCCTGAATGCCTGTGGGTGAAGGTTGGATTGCTTGAGTTGGAACAACTCGTTGAAATCCGTGTTTTAGCTTACTTGCGAGTAGCAAATTTCAAACTGTCTTTCAAAACAAGCCGGTATGCAATGCTTTGTTCCAAATTAGGCGATGTAGTCTATACTTTTGTGTTGTGCGCATCACATAGTAAGATTAAGCTAATTAACGGAATAAGAATGCATAATGTTTAAAACTAGATATCATGGTTAGTAGAGGCCGATCTTTGATCGGGCGAGCGGGGGTGCTCATAGCTGACCTTTTCCAATCATACCCAAGTTCCCGAGCTGAGGCAACTTTGGTGATGATGGACACGTGGCCTTAGGCAAACGGGTCAGGGTTTCCTAAATTTCCCAAAATAAAATATTTAGGTGGTGACTCTGTATCTGGCAAAGCAGTCCATGTTTGGCACTTCTTTCTAAATATCTGTTTTTCAAAATGATTTGTCGGATTTGGACTCTTTGGTGATTTATCAGTCTTGCATTGCACATTACGAGATCAGATTAAGAACCGACACAAAATGAGTCCGAACTGTAGAAGCACAAAGCCCGAGGGCGTGTCTACAGTTTCTGGCGACTCTGCTGGGGAGTTAGAGAACTTGACTCGAATTCATGATATCCTGTTTTGACTACACTTATGTGTTTCTTTGCATTGCATGTGCATTGGTGAGCTTAGAACACCGTGTTTGCCGTCTTCTATTCCTGAACGGTTTGCCGAAAGCTTGCGTTGTTAAGCGTGCCATAAGGCTGACCGGTTACGGGCTCTGCCACGATGGGAACACAAACCCCGGTTGTTGCCGGGGCACCCTTTTTGACCATTCGACCTAGTGCATGTTCAGAATCCATAGTGACCATTCCAAGCTAGGACAGGTTACTACCCGATTATAGGTTGTTTGAAACCGCTGTGTGCGTAGTGAAACCCTAGCTCCTAACAAAATAGGACAGGGAAACCCTACCCCAACATAGGGGTGTTTTGGCTCTCACTTGTTTGTTATGTGTTTTTAGAGTTGTATCTCTACAGGGAATGCACGTACCAGTTCACAAGTTTGGGTATCAGGCCTAAGGGATCAGTATCAGTATTTGGGAATTAGTTATATCTGCGGATATCAGATTCAGTTTTGGGCAGTGATTATGGGGAACAATGATCAGTAGTAGAGTGCAGTTATTCAGCTATGTTTGTGTCTGTTCTGATTGGGCCGAAATGCTGCGTGTTTTCTCTTTCAGTTCAGAGATATAGTACAGAATAGCCAGCGTTCTCCTTTGCTAAGGCAAGACAGGCATCTGATCCGTCAGTCACCGTTCAGTTCAGCGAACTTATGATGACACAAAGTTCAGAGGAAATTGTGGTTATGGGAGCCGCACTAGACCAAGGAATCATCTTGCAGGATGAGACCAATGTTGATATACCGCATCCGCCCAGGTCGCCTGCTGCACGCCCGATCTGGGAACCCCAGTTGTTTCAAGTTCATGAGCCCACCACGTTTGAGTTGATGGGAATGATTGGCGACCTCTAGAGATCTGTGGCTGATCTAGCCTATGGAATGTCGGCTTCGTCACCAGCCACATCGTATGCCGAGAATTTCATGCCGCAAGAGCCCCCACTACTGGGGCGAATTGTGATCGAGCTCAGCCAACCCGAGGTTGTCTCAAGCTATAGTAATGAAGTGTCAACAACAACCGGGTTTCGCTCTGATATAGCAACTCAAACCCCCGATCAAGCTGAGGCTAGAGATAAGAACAAACTGGGAGCAGACGTTGATCCCGTTGAACAACTGCTGTGGGTAGTCGAGGCTCTGAAAGCCGGGGGGTTCAATAGGCAACAAGTTTCACAGTTGTGGCTAAAACTGTGGATGATGCTTTCCCCACTCCAACCGAGGGTAGTTCCCGCCAGGCAGAAAATCGGGATAGGCCCCGTCATGCCAGAATAGTTCCCTCCAATCCCAACCCTGCACCGGGAAAAGATCAGAGAGCCAAGGCAGCACCTGCCGATCCTTTTTCGAGTACATCCAGCAAAGGTCCACAAACCTCGAAGTACCTCCCCCGAGGGCGCAGAGTCTTTCACGCCCTCAAAATGCCTTTGTCTAAAGCACTTCAAATCCTGGCGGAAAAAGGTCATCTCAAACCTCTTGAGCCGCGGCCTCTCCTAGTCATCTTCCAGCAGGCCATAATGCTACTGCGTACTGCGCGTACCACCAGTAAATCGGTCATAGCACCGATAACTGCTTCCGTCTTCGCCATGAAGTACATGATTTAATCGACAATGAGGTCATCCTCCTACCTACCTCAGCAAAGTCTGTCACCACTGAGCTATTGGACTTCGAGGATACTACAAGTATGTGATCAGGGGTTGGACCACCTGCGGGCGGCGCTCGGTGTATTTCAGATGTGGCATCTGGCACGCACTGTTTTGAGCATTTGCGAATGCTGGTTTTTGTAATTTCTGGCTTAGGTGTTGAGTCAGTTCTCCGGTTCTGTTTTTGAGTCTGTCTCTTTGTTTTGAGTCAGTCTTTTTGCTTAAGGGTCTGTCTTGCTGTATCGAGTCAGTCCCATTGTATACAAATCAGGTGATTCCAGGGTCGTTGCCTCGGATATCATTATTTTGTTTTGTAATTATCATTTTGCTTTCTTTTGAGTCTGTCTCTGCTATGGAGCCAGTTGCAACCAGGAAATCTGAATGAAACAGCTGCGGCTATCATGTTTCCATGCTTATTGCTACTTTAAGCTAGTTGTGCCAAAGGATTTGAATGAAAACGGCGGACCATCTCACTTACTCTTCTGCACCTCAAACTCATTGCATTGACCTAAGTTTTTCAAAACTTTTTTTAACACTATGGTGATGAAAACGAAGAGGAAGGAATTCCTCGAGTTTTGAAAAATTTGACCAATTGAGAGAAAGAGAGGCATGCTAAGCCCTTAATGAATGAGATCATGTTTGTTAACATGAGTACTGAGAAGGATCCTAGCTTGATCTAGATTGGCTCCACATGGTCTTCCGTGCGAGCAATTTGTCGCTTTCTTAAAAGTTTTCAAAAAATGTTTTGCGCAGTCCTGCGAAGACCTGTGTGGAATCACTCTTGAGATTGTACAGCGTAGGATCGCTCTCAGCCTCAAGATTCAACCCCTTGCTCTCAAAACCTTGAACATGAATTCAGAATGTTCAACGGCCAACCGCAATGTGAGGCTTGTATGGCCAGATCAGAAGCACCCCTTGAACGAGGGGCAAAAGACGTCAGAGAATGTACTCGAACAGTCAAAGACGAAGATCGGCAAGAATGCCAAATCCCAGAAGGGAAGAAAGAAAAAGGTATCGCTGAAGGACAATTGAGTTCCGATCTGCAACACTAGGGGCAGATTCAGCCCCCCCCATTGGATGGACTCCTGCATCATCAGCGAACAGTAGTCGTTCTCTTGGATTCAGATGACTCAGGATCTCAAAAACCATTTGGCATGGACAATTTACAACTTTTACCCTTGAGAGGCTTGCTGGGCTGAAAACCCAGAAGGGCGACCCAGGCAAAAGTTAGAGCAAAAGAAAAAAAGAGAAAAGAAAAAAAAATGCAAAAACAAAAAAGAAATGAAGAAAAATAAAAAAGGAATTGAAAAAAAAGAAAAAAAAAGAAGAAAAGAAAAGAAAAGAAATGAAAAGAATTGAAAAGAAAAGAAAAACAAAGCTCACAAGGTTGAAAACCCGAAAGGGCGGCCTTGGCAAAAGTTAGAGCGTAGAAGGTGAGGGTTAATACACGAGTGTACCCAAACCGGAACTACGTAAGGCTTGATTCCGATGTTTGGGATACGTATGCAACTTCATCCTGAAGTCCAGCCACCAACACTTTCGAAGTGACTGTGTTCATATATTGGTTTTGACCATCTTCATCTTTTCTGTATCCGAGAGTTCGGTTGCGATCATCACTAATGAAAACTGTTCACAATATGCTGCAGCATTATCCAGACAAGGGGCAACTTTCCGTTGCCATGAGTCGCCATTCAAACAAGGGGTAACTTTCCGTTGCCATGCAGCTCTTTTCAAGCAAGGGGCAATTTTCCTTCGGATCCGAGGTTGTGCATCTCGAGAGTAGGTTCCCTGCTCGTTGAGCACTGGCTGTTTGCCAAAACGTTTTTTGAGAATTTTTACTGAAGTTGACTAATTTTCGCGAAAATTATTTCATGTTTCCAAAAAACTGAACCATTTCTTGGATCGAAAATAGGAAAATTTTCAGTGCTCATAGCCTGACTTGCATGATTTTAAATCAAAAAGTTGAAAAAGCTTGTTAATCTGACTCTCATTTTGGTCAAAATTGTTTTAGTAGAGAGCCAAAAACAAATGGTCAAAATGATGAACTAGGGGCACAGTTGAGTCAGGTTTCCTGTCTTTCCCCCATCACTAGCATACTTGCCAGAAGAAGGCACAACTGGAGCTGTCTGTAAAGGGCTGAAAGCTCTCTCACCCTCCGAGCAACGAGGTATCAAACCAAGTGCGAAGCATGAATTGGAATGGGTCAAGGTACTCCATTCCCTCATCCGGGACATCGTCTAGAGGTCACCGGAGGAAATAGCCGCGAGCTAATAATGTTGGGCGTGAACCCATAACTTCCTGTTTATTCATCCACTACCCAGGGGAGGGATTAAAAATGAGAGATTGAAGAATAGAGAGATGTGCGCTGAGAGAAAAAGTGAGGAAAATGGCTTTTTCAGAAAAACAGAGCCTAAGGGCCGAGTGATGTGAGAATCACAAATGAGAAAGGGTGGGAAACAATACCCAGAGAAACAGGCTTCCTGTACACGTCTGAGTGTCGTGTCTTTTGTTTTGTTTGTCTCGATTCTTGTCTTGAGTCGTTTCGAGTGTCTGCGTTTGTCTTTAGGTTGTTTACCTTTTGTTTTTCATTGTTGAGTCGTAGTGCACTGTGTTCAGTTGTAGGCTCAATACCTGGTTAAAAACTCATCTGTCAATTTCAAAAATGATTTGTTTTGTGCTCAGAGTACTGTGCCATTCTCTAAATTTGTGCAAAAACATGTTTCTTTCTTTCATAAAACCGCAAGGGGCTCACCCCAGGTCACGTGAAAATAGTGAACATATAGGTTTCAGATTGCGAAGCAAAGGAAAAGAGGGAAAACCTGGAGCATCTGAGTGTGTTTCAACTCCTGCCAATTCCATCTTTGCATCTCGTCTGTTCAGATTGAACTGTTTGTTCAGAAATCGCCGTCTACAGATTAAACCAAGCACTGTGTTATGGGTTGTATGTTCAGATTGAGCAGTGCGTTGTATGAGCTGTGTGCCAAATGAACCAAGCACTGTGTTATGGGTCGTATGTTCAGAATGAGTAGTGCATTGTATGAGCCGTATGTTCAAAATAAACAAAGTACTGTGTTATGAATTGTGTGTTCAAAATGAGCAGTCTATATGTCGAATATGTTGGGAACTTGCGATCAGTTCCATTTCCAATGCTTTTCGGTGTTGATTTTTGCGAAGTCACATCAGCGTTACTTCAATTTGCTTATCGAGTTGTTGCTCATTTGCTTATCGAATTGTTGCTCATTTGCTTATCAAGTTGTTACTCATTTGCTTATCGAGTTGTTACTTATTTGATTACCAAGTTGTCACAATTTTGCTTATCGAGTTGTCGCTCTTTGCTTATCGAGTTGTAAACTTGTTACGGTCTTATGGTTACATGCATGATCAATCTCACTTACATTGTTATGTAATGTGATGCAATGCGATGCGATGTGATGTACAAATGTAACACTTTCTTTTTCAAATAAAAAGCTTGTTTCATTTCATCATCTTTTCAAATACATAGCTTTGAAGAAAATAAAACCTGCCTGCGGTAGTACAGTGCACTCAAGCTATCAGCAAAAAGTAAAACAAAAAGAAGAAAAGCAGTAAAAGTCTAGATCAGCGTCAAATGGTCTCAGGCACGAGAGTCGGTCCTGGTCCTCTTCCTAGACGAGGGTCCAGGATCACCACCACCATCTCCGGAGTCCGAATCTGAGTCATCTCCGGCCTCGCCCTGGGACGACTTCCTCCTCGTCAGAATCATCTGAAGTAGGCTCTCGGGAAATCTCAGCGTGAGTGTGCCTATGTCTGCCTCGCCTATGGAATGTCATCCCCTGCCTGGCTCCCCCTCCTCCTCGAGCAAGAACAGATGGTCCAGCTGGAGCGCCTCCCACGGCTGGGATCTGGAATGGAGGCTAAAAAGCACAAATGGCAAACGCATCAGTATGCTACGCAAAGCAGAGTATGAATACTGTGAGCAGTGTATCAGTATAGAATGCAGTGTATGATACAGTGTATGAATGTTATGAGCAGTATGTCAGTACAAAATGCGGTGACTGAGTGCAGTGTATGAATGCCGTGAGTAATACTGTGAACAGTCTGTGGGTTACAGTGTATCGAATGCCGTGAGGACCGTGTATCAAGTGCTGTGTTGATGGTGCGATACATCAGATTGTGTAGAGTTTGAGACTGTGGTCAGAAAAGCTCACTGGGATACTGTAAATAGCCAGCAGGTCGAAGCACCGCTGCAGCATCCTACCGCTGAGGCAGTCAACTCCATGGACTGGCGAGTGTACTCGACAGAAGCCTGCAAAAGTATTGAAGTCATTAGTATTCTGTGGAATATCAAAGGAATTGAAATGACTGTACAAAGTGCAGAAGTGTAATAGTGCATACCGGGGTCGAGCCATAGACTCCGACGAGCTCAGAATCAGCTGGAGGAGGAGCGAAGGGAATCTGGTAGGTCTCCCTGCCCTGTCCTCGGCATGTGATCATCGTGGGCAGTGCTGGCCACTCACCCCCTGTCTCCTCGGGACCCACTCCTGCCTCGAGCCGGAGGTACCCTCGTTGCCCTCGGTGCCTTCAGTGCTCCTACTCCAGCCGCTGGCGCCGCTGGTCTCTCCCCCTCAACTCGGCTAGCACCCGTCAGTGGCCTCATGATGTAAGTCTGGACGAACTCTGTGAAGTCGCCTTCGTCTATAAGGTGTTCATGGCTCCAGCCGATAGTATCACTCGCCATCTCCGCTGAGGTATACCTCTCGGTGTGCCTCACGTGGGTAGGAGGAGGTGCTGGAACCCGCTGCTCGGGCACACCCAACGTCTACCGCAAGAAGCGCTCTCCAAAGTACCAGGCGCGGCAGACAGGACCCTCCAGCAAAATCCTGAACCGGGCAGTCTCCTCAGCACTAGCATACCGCTCCCGAACTACGCCAGGCAACGGAGCCCAAGGCCGCCAAGTGATCTGTAAATCACAATGCAGTTTGTTACCTACTGATATTGAAAGAGAAATGTAAAACAAAGCTTACATGAACTGTAATGATTGACATACCTCGGCTGCAGTGATGGTATCGAAGTAGCGGCGAAAGAACATGAAAGACTCCCGCGGCCTCCGCTCATATCTCACGTTGAAATGATGAGAGAACGGGACACCAAGGGAAATCTCCTCGTCAGGCAGTGGGGCAAGCCTCGGGAAGTAGGCGTAGACCCACAACTACAAAGTATAACAGAGCAAATATCAGTATGCTTATCAGATAAAGCAGAATGCAAAATAAAGCAGAAATCACAAAGCCGTGTATTGTGCAGTGTATCGTGCAAAGTGTACCGTGTGTGCAGTATACAATCAGTGTAAAGCAGATTGCATGTTTGCAGTGTGTGTAGTGTGTGCAGTGTGCATAGTATACAGAAGATGTAAAGCAGAAATGTAAAACAGAAAAGGAAATATGTACCTCCCAAGCTCACCAGTAGCCTCCGAGCAACTGTCCGCTGAGGCGAGAGGATGAGCTCGTGTAGCCATAGAGAGTGGCCAGGCCAGCGCCACCCCAGTCATAATGGCGGATCTGTGTCACATCCACTAATGCGCTCAGCAAGTAGAGGGTGACGGTGTTCGCCCGGTCGGCAAACAAAGTAGTCCCCAGCAAGAACATGATAAAACCTCGGGCGTACTGCTCCTCCTCCTCCTGGGTAGTAGGCGCTTAAACCCGGAAATGACCCTCGAACCAAGAGTATCGTACAAACCTCGCTCGAGCGAGGGGTGGCTGAGTGCCGAGCAAATACAGCTGAGCGGCGTCCCACTCGTCCATGTCAGTGTCAAAGGGGATCGGATCACCCCCCACTCCGATGCCTGTGAGCATAAAGATATCAAAGGGAGTCATCGTCATCTCCCCAGTGGCGGAAAGGTGGAAGGAGTTGGTGGTGTCCCACCACCTCTCCGTCAATGCAGCAAGAAGCGGCCTGCTCGCGGTGAGGCGCGAGAGCCCCATGCAGAAAGTCCCAAAGCTGGCCTGGTCGACGATGCGACGAACCGCGTCGGGTAGCTCCAAATACCAATCTTGGACAACCATATTCCCATACCCCTGGAGGGCATAGGAATCTCCCTGTGATTGAAAGCAGGCAATCGCGAAGCAATATCAGATATACAATGTTTTGAAAGCATGCAAAATTGATAAAATGCAGCGTATATGCATCTGTTCAAGTCTACACAGATATCGGGTGCGGGTGTGCTCGCAGTGAACTACAACATCTGATGTATCAGTGTGTTTGGATGGTTCAGTGAAATACAGTGTGTGTGCATGTGTTCAGATTCAAACAGGTATCAAGTGGGGCGTGCTCGCAGTGAACTGCAGCATCTGATGTATTAGTGTGTTTGGGTGGTTCAGTGAAAATACAACGCGTGTGCACGTGTTCAGATTCAAACAGGTATCAAGTGCAGGTGTGCTCGTAGTGAACTACAGCATCTAATGTATCAGTGTGTTTGGGTGGTTCAGTGAAATACAGCGCGTGTGCACGTGTTCAGATTCAAACAGGCATCGAGTGTGGGTGTGCTCGCAGTGAACTACAGCATCTGATGTATTAGTGTGTTTGGGTGGTTCAGTAAAAATGCAGCGTGTGTACACGTGTTCCAATCAAATAGATATCAAGTGTAGGTGTGTTCACAGTGGACCACAGCATACGATATACCAATGTATCTGAGTTAAGCAGTTAAAGAACAATATCGACTAGCACAGTTATTCTTTTACATTGCAGAAAATGAAACGGGGAAGAATGTACCTCAGAAGCGCCGTATGACAGATGTGACTCTGGCTCACGCAGTAGAAGCTCTAGTGGCGCGCCTCGCGCGTAGCTCCGGAAGTGGCGGAGGCTGTCGGAGAGAGCACATGTACGGGCCTGTAGGCCGCCGGATCGAACGGCCGAATGTGAAGAGGCAAGAGCTCGGCCTCAGGGTCCACATCCATCTTCGGGGGAGCTCCGCCCTGTGGAAGATCATCTGCCATGTCGAGTAGGGTGCGAAAATGGCCGGAAATGCGAAAACCGAGCGAGAATGTGAAAAGTCAACTAAAAAGTCAACCCCGAGAGGGTGAAAAATAGCCAAAAAGGTCGGAGTGTGGAAAAGGCACAAAGATCGAGGAAAACTCAGGGGAAACAAACCCCAAGTGGTGGGAATCGAGAAAAGTACACCGAAACAAAGATTTGTTCGGTTCAAAATGTTCGAAACGCGAAGGATTTCGCGAATCAAACGTCGAAAATGGCTCTAAAACGCGACAAAAGCGTGGATCGAGGATTGGAGAATAGCCTAGAGAGAGAGGGCAGGGATTTTCGATTTTGTGGGAAGTGAGAAAATAGGGCTAGAAGCCCTATATTTAAAGACTCGTGCCGAATTGACAAAACTACCCCGATACAGGCATTTTTGGCCGGTCGGCCAAATAGTTGGCCGGTGGCCTTGTTTTGTGGCCGGTGGATGGCCGGTGGACTCTACTGATGGTCGGTGAGCCTCCTACACCCTTGTTTGGGTCATTGATGTGGTTTGGGACCTTCTTTGCTCAACACAGTGCAAGACAGTGCATTTCTGAAGCTTAACCGGTCTCCATTGTGACCTCGGACCGTGTCTTATGTGTGCGAACCTCGAATACGTGCAAAGTGTATCCTTTTCGTATCCTTTTTATATCTTACGAGATTCAATAAATGCTTTGAATGCGTTGTATTACAATGTTTTGCCTTGTTAACGATTAGCATACATAGGTTGCATTGTTATGCATGTCTACACGCGTTGTAATACGCACAACTTGTATTGTTATACACTGTTCATTTGCATTGTCATGCATCTCAAAAGACGTGCATTGTCACGCGTTCGAGTTCATTTGCATTGTCATGCCTTTCAAAAGACGTGCGTTGTCACGCGTTCAAGTTCATTTGCATTGTCATGCATCTCAAAAGATGTGCGTTGTCACACATTTCAGTTCACTTGCGTTGTCATGCATTTCAAAAGACGTGCGTTGTCATGCGTTCGAGTTCATTTGCATTGTCATGCATTTCAAAACATGTGCATTGTCGCGCATTTCGAGTTCATTTGCATTGTCATGCATCTCAAAAGACGTGCGTTGTCATGCATTTCAGTTCTTTTGCATTGTCATGCATTTCAAAAAAAAAAAACAAAAAACAAACAAAAAAACAAAAAATATAACAAACGTGCATTATCATGCATTTTCTTACCACGCATCGTTATGCGCACCTCACACGCATTGTACATAGCATGCATTGTAAATATTGTGTTGTACATAGTTTACATTCCATTGCATATATAGAATATATTGCATTGTAGATTGCATGCATTTGCTGCATTATCCATCTATGGCTTGCGCCCTTCCATGTTGAGCTTGGTCTGGTATGTGCCCATACTTTTCGCATTGAAGCACGGTTATGATATTATGTGTACGCACCTAGTGTTGTGGGTGACGGCACCGTTTCTGTGTTAAACGCAGTTTGTATGTGTCCATGCCTTTCCTAGGCAAGATACGGTCTGGCTGCATGCCTTATCCATTCCATCTATTGCATATAGAATACATATTACATTGTACATAGCATGCACTGTAAATATTACATTGTACATAGTTTACATGCATTGTATATATTGCATTGTACATAGTTTCCATTGCATATTGTATATATCACATTGTAGCATTGCATGCATTTGTTGCATCATCCATCTATCGCTTGCGCCTTTCCATGTTGAGCTTGGTCTGGTATGTGCCCATACTTTTCACGTTGAAGCACGGTTATGATATTATGTGTACGCACCTAGTGTTGTGGGTGACGACACCGTTTCCGTATTAAACGCGGTTTGTATGTGTCCATGTCTTTTCTAGGCAAGATACGGTTTGGCCACATGCCATTCCATTCCATTGCATATAGAATATATTGCATTGTAGTTTGCATGAATTTACTGCATCATCCACCCGCGTTGTTTCACATTCTTAGGTTGCATTGCCGTGCATCCTCCCGTCCACCCGTGTTGTTTCGCATTCTTAGGTTGCATTTGCCGCATCCTCCCGTCCACCCACGTTGTTTCGCATTCTTAGGTTGCATTGTCTTACACCCTCCCATTCAAGTTCCTATACATATTGCATGCGTTGTCGCGTTATGCTTTACTTATATGTGTTCAAGTTCCTATACACATTACATGCGTTGTCGCGTTATACATTACTTATATGTGTTCAAGTTTCTATACACATTGCATGCATTGTTGAGTTATGCTTTACTGATATGTGTTCAAGTTTCTATACACATTGCATGCGTTGTCGCATTATGCTTTACTCATATGTGTTCAAGTTTCTATACACATTGCATGCGTTGTTGCGTTATGCTTTACTTATATGTGTTCAAGTTCCTATACACATTGCATGCGTTGTTGCGTTATGCTTTACTCATATGTGCTAAAGTTTCTTTACACATTGCACACGTTGTTGCGTATGCTTTACTTATATGTGTTTATGTTTCAAATCGCATTATTATGCACACACTCGAGTTGCGTTGTTATGCACCCCTTCCACCTGCATTGTTATGTGCTCCTTACCTGCGTTGTCGCGTATATCTTACTTGCATTGTCATGCTTGTTTCAAATGCATTGTTATGCATTCTTCACATGCGTTGTCACGCACTTTTCAATTGCACTGTTAGGCATGTTTCTAACAATGTTGTACCTGTTAAGTTTTCTTTCAGGCACGATATTGTATGTACGGTTCATTTGAAGCTGGCACGACTAGACGAGCCGCACAGGTATTGTATTCTCTGCGTCAAGCGTAGCGAGAATTGAGTGATTCTCCTACACCCTCTCTGCATTTTAGTGTAGTTTGGTTTATGCTAGCTTAAAACTGTGGCATGTTATGCTTCGTTACAGCTTTCTTTGCATTGATCATAAGTTATGCTCGGCTTTATGCACTGTTTTGCATTTTGCCCCTACCTTCGGGCGCATATCTTTGTCTGTAGCTTGTATGCTTTGTCTAGGTCTTCGGCCTTGTCAAAAATGGGTCGTCTCTGGGCTTTGACATTCACTCCCGTCATTGTTATGACTTTCGAGTTCTGTCAAACAGGGGCAACTGTAGACACCCCATCTCAAGACTTGGACGTCACCGTTTGAACACTCGGTGATCATCCATGATTCGTGTTCGTCTTGAGTTCTCGGAGGTTTCGGCCGTGCGCCTTGCCTCAAGACCTCTCGACTTGACTGTCCTGTGCTTGGTTTTGCACCAAACACTTTTTGTTTTACTTCTGAGGGTAGAGGAAGGCTTGTTAGCCATCCCTACACCTCACCGGCCATGGCATGATGCCACCG
>JAPPVO010000016.1:106155339-106211061 GCA_030407325.1 Camellia japonica | reverse complement strand
AACAATTTTAAGCATAATATAACAATCCCAATCAAACAATCAAGAGAAAGAGACACAACGATTTTTACGTGGAAAAAACCACAATTGGACACCTCCAACTGTGATAAAAAAACCACGGGCAACTGCCACAAGACAATCCACTAAGAAGAATTAAAGGAATTACACAGGTATACTCTCAATTATCTAGCAAATCCACAATGCCTAATTGAACAAACCTCTATGTGTCTCTTCCAATCCCATCTTCACCACGGAATTGTCTTTCTGATGAGCCACTCCGGATTCCACCAAAGCTTCAGGCTCGAATTCTTCAGAATCCACAACTGAAGAACAACTCTCTCTTTTGTGTATAACAAACAAATCTTTGATGTACTCTCTTTAAACCATGAGTTGAATACTCAATAAAACATCAAAGAAAATAACAAAATATCCCCAGATATAAACCTTTAAGAACCAAAAAGAAGATCTGGAGGACTTCAATGAATTCCTTAGTTTTGGGAGAAAACCAAGTATTTATAGAGAACCAAAAGTAATCCTAGATTGGGAAGAAAACAAACTCCTTGAGAAATCCGGATTCTGAGGCTCGCTCGAGCGAAGATTTGCTGGCTCGAGCGAGGAGTGTATTTTTCGTGATTTCTACTAGTGCCTTGGCTCGAGCGACGAATCCTTGGCTCGAGCGAGGAATACACTCTTTCAGGTTTTTGTATGGACGCAATCCTTGGCTCGAGCGAGAACTCCTTGGATCGAGCGAGCAAACCTTTGCTCGAGCGAGCTCTTCTTGGCTCGAGCGACCAATGGCAGACATGCAATTTTGAATGCAATTTTGCATTTTGCTTCGGCCGTAATAATCAGCGAAGTGGCAATCTTGAAAGTATTAACATCACAAACTTCTCTGCAAGGCTCGATTCGGGTTTGGATTTGCATCTAATAAACTCATAGCCTCACTGAAATAAAAGTGCGAAAATAAATACATCTGAAAGGAGTTTTGTCAAACGGGGTTGCCAAGAATAAAAACCTAACACAGACAAATGCTCTCCAGTTTTTATGTGTGTACATATATTCTGAAGAAAAATGTCATACATATTCCTTAGCTTAAATTTGGTCATTCTTAGTGCGGAACATTTGAGGAAAATCATGACTATAGGTTCATTTGAGCTGTAGAAGACCAAGTTCTTATTTCAGTTAGTCACTTTCACTTCAAAGTGGGTATTAATTTTTGGAATATTATTTTAGTGAATGCCATATTATAAAGTGGGTGAAAACTGTAATTTTATGTGAATCTCACTATTTTGTGAATTTTTTTAACAGCCTAAGACTGAAGAGGTTAAGAAGGAACTCACAGCTACTAGTGCAGATTCTCAGGCCCAGAAATTGTTGTGCAGGAAGCTCCAGAATTGCAGAGTTGCTCTGTTTGGTATATGCTTGTTAGGAAATTGGTTTTGGCATGGAGTTTGGATTGTTGTTGATGTTATGTATGCAGCTACTAATGCTGATTCTCAGGCCTTCAGCGGGTGTTGATGTTTGGATTGATGTTAGGATTGTTGTTGTGCTAATTCTCAGGCCTTCAGCTGCAATTTCGCCTTGCTGCTGTTTGTTTCGTTCTTTTGTCTTTTGTTCAGTTTTTCAGTTTTGGAGTTCGGGTGTTTGATTGGCTCCTCACCAAACTTGAGTTTATTGTAGGAAGTTTTGTCCCCCCCCCCCCTGCGGATTTGTTGTTGTTTTGTTGATTGTATATTGCTTTATCATCAATATATTTTCATTTTGCTGATAAAAAAAAGAAGTTATTCTCTTTTTTGGATGGTTGTAAGTGAAATACGTGTTGTGGAATGGGTGATAATATGTATGTATTGTTTTGTTTGTATATCTCTTACAGATTGCGTGGGATACATACAGGTTGTGGACAAATTAATTAAAATAAAAAAAATATATAAAATGATATTTTTGGCTACTAAACAATTTGTAGCCAAAAATGAAGTTAAATACTTTTAGTGACTAAATAGTTAGTAGCTAAAAAAAGAATTAAATAGAAACAAACCTTTTGGTGACTAAACATTTAGTAGCTATTTAAAAAAAAGACTTCAGGCGACCAATGATTAAGTAGCGAAAAAAAAAAAATTAAGTTTTCTTGACAAAAATTTTAGTAGCTGAAAATGTGATGTTAAATTTAATTGTAAGCTTTTGGCGACTAAAAAATTAGTCGCCAATTTACCCTTTCAGCGACTAAAGTTTTTTTGTCGCCAATACTTTTTACTTTTGGCGACTACTTGTTTAGTAGCCAATTTAGGACTTTTGGCGACTAAATTTTTTTTGGTCGCCAATACCTTCACCGACCGTCTTTCAACGACCAAGTTGGCGACCAAACTATTTAGTCGGGAAAACCTTTTGGCGACTAAAAATATGACTTTTGGCGACTAAAAATTTGGTCGCCCAAAGTGTAATTTCTTGTAGTGATACCAAAATAGAGGAACAAGAATTCTGAAAATTGCTAAACTTTGAAAATAACAATAATAAAATAAAATATTCAAAATTCAACATCAATGGCCAATATTCATTTAAAGTGTGGCCCACAACAAAACATTGAAAATACACTATAGATTTCAAATTCATGGTATTTTTCTAGTTAATTTTTTGGTTTTAGACTTATCAATTCAAGAACAATCCAAGTGAATAATCAGAAAGAAGAAAACCTTAACCAAAGACAGCAGTGACAACAAACCACATAGCAAAACAATTGCACAAACCATAACCCAGCAAACAACCAATCTAGTTAATAGATATTTCTAAACTTTTTTTTGTTCATTTTTCATGTTTCAATGTATAAATTATATATGAAAAAAATAGGTTGATCGATCTAATAATCATAGCAATGTAAATTTATCGTCCACGTCTACTAAAACGTAAAAGATGAACATAATAGATATGATAATCATAGGCTTGTAATTTATCGTCTTGATTCTATAGATATTGTCATAGTGACTCAGCTTGGCTTTAACAGTTAGCCAAATAGAAAGAAAAACATAAGTTTAACACATATAGTTTATACAGTTATTGTTGTTATGCATAGTTTGATGATCCAACAAAAAGTACCAAACAAAATAAATTTTAAAATTCAAGTCGATAAAGTTTCGACATTATTTTATCCGCAGAAAATTCCCTTCAAGATTTTTTTTTGAAAGAAAATTTAAGTTGATGTATGAAACATTTGCACCACCAGTAGGAGCTGAAGAAGTAGCATCTCAATTTTAAGTTGGTATACACCGAAAATGGTTCGGCTTTTCTCAATTTTAAATTTGAATTTAATTGTCATATTTGAACTCTTAAGACTCACAATAAATCTCGTTTCGATAATTTGAATTATTCATTTTATAGATAATAAATATCACAAGACGTTTTTTAAATAATGTTCTTGACAAATTAAAAATCATAACACGCTCAGTGGATCTTCTACTTTTATTTTTCAACTACATTATAATTTACTCATAAAATTTTCCGCTACAATATTAATTTTGCGCACCATATCATACATACCGTGTAAATAAAAGCAATCAACATAATTAAAGTAATACATGTCATCCCCCACTTTTCTTTTCTTTTTTTTTTAATTTATCACAAACTCAATATAAAAAAAAAAAAAAAAAAGTGAGAAAAAAATACAACTTCTTTATATTGACATGTTTGGCTGCTATATTAAGGTGAGTTTGTGATCAATATAAAGTTGTATTTTTTTCTCAACTTTTTTGTTTATATTTTTATTTTTTTATTTTTTTTATTTTTCAGATTCAAAGTGTTTAAAAAGTAAAAAAAAATAAAAATCATTAATACAAAAAAAAAAAAAAAAACCAAAAAAAAAAGCTTAAAAATTTATTTTTTAGTGCCTTCCGTAGACTTTTTTCCACATATATATATATATATATATATATATGTAAATATTTCTAATTTGGCTTGTCAAATAGAACCTAAAAATATAAAGTTTTTTTTAAAAAAAAAACATAATACATAAATATATATATTTGGAAAACAATAATACAATTTTGCTATAGACTGCTCATTTTTCACCACACGAATTTCAACTTTTTATTTCTTTCAAATATTTCCCTACTCTTTTTCTACAATTGTTATCCCATTGGTAACTCTTTGTAATAATTAGCAAGTCTCCGCTTTTCATTGAAGGCATTATGAAAGTAGAGAGAGAAGAGAGAACAGAGAAGAGAAAAGAGAAACTCTATATTGAATTAAATAATAAAATACAAGCAGCTTGTATATATAGGCTGAGAAAAAACCTAGATAAGTATAGAAAAGAAAATGGGATACATCTACAATACAGATAGATAAGTATAAAATAATAATAATATACATCTAACACCCCACCCCAGCCCCCTCCCTCTCTCTCTCTCTCAAGCTCAAGGTGGTAAGTTAGATATCAACTTGAGCTTGGAGAGGAGATCAAAGAAGCGTTCTGGAAGATGAGCTTTGGTGAAGAGGTCGGCGGTTTGATCAGCAGAGGTAACAAAGAGAAGACGAACACGACCACTAGTAGCATGGTGTCATATGAAGTGACAATCAATGTCAATATGCTTGGTGTGATCATGGAAGATATCATTATGTGCAATCTAAATAGCACTTTGATTATCACAATAGAGGTTAATCACAATAGAATGTGAAACCCCCATATTAGAAAGAAGCCATCGAAGCCACACAAGCTCCTGAGTAATGTCAGTAAGAGCATGATACTCAGCCTCAGTACTAGAACGAGTAACAAGAGTTTTCTTCTTGCTACGCCAGGCAATAAGAGAGTCACCTAAGAAGAAGTAGAATCCTGTAGTAGAACGGTGATCAGTAGGATCCCCTGCCCAATCTGCATCAGAAAATTTATAACTGTAGAGATGAGTATGCTGAGTAGTGAAAATCATGAAACATAGTTCCTTTAAGATAGCGCAAAATGCGAACCAGAACATCAGAGTGCGGAGAACAAGCAGCCATGAACTGACTGACAATGTGAACAACATAGGCAATGTCTGGACGAATAACTGTGAGATAAATAAGACTGCCAACTAATTGACGATATAAGGTAGCATCAGACAACAAGTGACCGTCAAGAGGTGTGAGATGAGTCTGAGGATCAACTGGGGTAGGAGCAGTCTTGCAATTGGTAAGACCAGCACGAGCCAAGAGATCAGAGATATACTTGGCCTGGGTGAGAAAGTAACCAGAAGAATCATGAGAAATTTCCAAGCCGAGCAAGTAAGTAAGTGTAGACGCGCCCTCGGGCCTTGCTGCTTCGACAGTTCGGACTCGTTTTGTGTCGGTTCTTAATCTGATCTCACAATGTGCGATGTGAGATTGATAGATCACCAAAGAGTCCAAATCTGGCAAATCGTTTTGGAAAACAGATTTTTGTAAAGAAGTGCCAAACATGGACTGCTTTGCCAAATACAGAGTCGACACCTAAATATTTTATTTTGGGGGAATTTAGGAAACCCTGACTTGTTTGCCTAAGGCCACGTGTCCGTCATCACCAAAGTTGCCTCGGCTCGGGAACTTGGGTACGATTAGGGAAGGTCAGCTATGAGCAGCCCCGCTCGCCCGATCAAAGATCGGCCTCTACTAACCATGATATCTAGTTTTGAAAACATTATGCATTCTTATTCCGGTTAATTAGCTAATCTTACTATGTGATGCGCACAACACAAAAGTATAGACTAGATCGCCTAATTTGGAACAAAGCATTGCATATCCGCTTGTTTTGAAAGACAGTTTGAAATTTGCTACTCGCAAGTAGGCTAAAACACGGATTTCAACGAGTTGTTCCAACTCAAGCAATCCAACCTTCACCCATAGGCATTCAGGCAGTTATATCAACTAAGCAGTTAGCCTCATGGCAAGCATGCTTTCATGTTAACACTCACACTCATGCGAGATGCTAAAGCATAAATACTCACCTAGTACTCCAAGCCAAAACAAGGAACTAGTTAGTAATCATGCATGATCCTAGTTCATATTAAGGTGGCTAATGCATCGCAGGCAAAATGCAGCTAGAATAGGCTTGGCTAATCTATGGATGGCATGTGAAATGCAGCAGGTAACATATATTCAAGTTAGATTTGAAATGCTATGCAATTAGTACGATGCGCTGAGCCCGGTGCATACGATACAGATGAATGAATGCACGCATGCATAGCATAAGGATGCTAATTTGAAATATGCCCTAATACTGAGCATCAAAAGCAGGTAAGTAAAAGGGGGAAAGACGTGGGGTGGGAAGACATTCACACACACATGCACACTTATTACAAATTCGCCCTCGCTCGGAGGGTCCGAAAGAATAATACAAATTAATTAACCTACAAGCTAATTAAATATTTACAACACTTAACTAGTTAAGCAAATTAACTAAGCTAAGAAAGCGGTAAAACGGCCTCGGGAAGAGGGTCCAATGCATGCATGCCCGGCTCCGCTCGGAAATCCACCACCATGCCATAGTTGCCTCTGTTTACACTGCTCTGCACCTCTGAAGACTGCACAAGTCCTAAGGCTGCTTCTGGACCACCTTCTGAGGGTTGTGGGAGACCACCGGCCAAGAGGAAACACCACCGGCCATTGGGAACTGGTCATCGACCACAAATGAAGCTCTCGGCCAAATATCCATGGCCGGCCGGCACTGAATATGGTCGGTCGGCCATCTCTTCCTGCAGAACCCTGTTTTGACAGCAGCAGAGGGCAAACAAGGCATGGCAATGCATTTTGAGCAAATGTTTGCACAACCACTCTCCCCATCATGTTGTGGACTCAAGGGAGTTTGGTACTCGACCCTCGGACCACCAATCGCCCATTTCAATGCGTGATGGTCCAAGAAGTCAAGTGTGCATTTTGATGTTAAATGTAATGCACACAAAACACACAATGGGCCCAACCTCTATCATAATCAATTCAAGAGGCAAGGTATACATGCCAAAATGCAACCTAAGCATGCGAGCTAAGCATGCAATATGAGCATGTGAACAAGTATGCAAAGATGCAAGCATGTAACAAGTATGCAAGCTAACAAGCATGCGAATGATATGTGACAACATATCAAGCAAACATGTGACAACATGTTAAGTAACTAAAAGGGGAATGCATGCCAAATGCAACACAACTTTAAACACGCAACAACATGCCAATAGACCAAGTATGTGACAACATGCCTATGGGCCAAGTGTGTGACAACATACAAGGCAAATGTACACACAAGCATTCATGCAAACATGGTCCAATACTTAAGCATAGAGAGGGGACTTTTAAGCACACTTAAAAGGATATGAATATGGACAAATGGCAAGCATGATGAACTCTGAAAAACATGTTAAGGATGGTGCCAAACCAACTAAACAAAGCAATCAAAGCATGCAACCAAGCCCAAACTTGAAAACTAGCCACGAGACTCAAACCAAGGCTATATGAAGCAAGCCCCAAAGGGCCATGGGGACCTAAAACAGTCCCAATGCAGGTTTGAACAAGACCAAAGGCACACCTAGATGGCATCTAAATGGCCTAAATCTAAAGGCATGCAAAATGACCCAAACATGGAGCATAAAACACAAACCTTTTGAAGCATCAAAGGAGCCATAAATGCAAGTATACAAACATGCTATATGGACTGAAATGACATGATAAGTGGTGCCAAACCACTGAAATGATGCAAGGAGAGCATGCTAGAGGGGCCAACACTCAAGGCCTACAAGGGAGATTGCATGGTAGCTATACAAAGCAAGTCATGGATGACCCAAACAACCAAAAATAGACCTCAAGCATACTAAAACATGCATAAAAGCTTCACAAAGCTAGGCCAAAATCATACTAAAAACAAGGCTCAAAGTACAAAGCATGTTACGGCAATTTCATGGCATTACATGACAAGTATGCAAGGCATGCATGGTGTGTCTAAACCAACTTAAAACAGAGGTAAACCATGGCAAAATACTACCAAATACCAGCTAAGACATGGCCAACATGGACTTAAACAAGGTGCTCACACATGAGGCTAAAATGGCAAGTATTGAAGACAATAAGGAGAGGGGATGGCCCTCTCCTTCTTAGGACCTTAAAACTCCATCCCCACCACTGAAATCCCTCTGGATTTCAGTGGTGGGAAGGCCAAGACAAGGTGGTCCCGGAGCTCACCAAAAATGCACAAAAATGAGGCCAAACAAGGCCTAAGAGGGGTCGAACAACCCCAAACACCAAAACAACCTTAAACAACTATTTTAAGCACTCAAAATCAGAACTTTTATTAGTTATAGACTAAGCTTAAAAACAGGTGCAAGGATGGCTAAAAGCCTAAGCAAAAATGGGGAATAAAGGGGTAAAGTTCTTACCCTTGAAGACCTTCTTCACAAGGACCACTCCAACCTCTTCTTTAGGTCAAAACCAGCTCAAAACTTCAAGGACAACCCTTTGGCACCTCAGCAACCAAGGTATAGTGTAATGGTAGGTGTTTGTGCACAAAAGTAAGAACAAACACACACTTATACACACACAAAGGCAAAAGGGAGGGAGATATAGAGATAGATAGATACACAAACCCTAACCCTAATCTCAGAGCCCTCTTGAACTTCTTTGGAACCTTTGAGGAGGGAGGAGAAGCCCTCCTCTTATAGAATTCCAACTCTTGCAAAGCTTACAAAACAAGCTAAGCAAGAGGGAAATCCCTCCATACACGTGTATGGAGGGGGTGCATAGTGGATGCCAGCTATCACAGCTGGCATAAAATATCTGCCAAAAGCAGATGAACAGTGGTCGGCCAGCCAAAAATGACAAATTGACCAAAACAATGGTCGGCCGACCAAAAAGAGTGCCGACCGGCCATCACCAATGGCCGGTAGCAACAAAACAGGGCCGGTGGCCTCAAGCCATGGCCGGTGAGGTGTGGGGATGGCCAACAAGCCATTCCCTGCCCTCAGAAGCAAAACAACAAGTGTTTGGTACAAAACCAAACACAAAACAAGCAAGTCGAGAGATCCTAAGGCAAGGCGCGTAGCCGAAACCTCCGAGAACTCAAAATGAACACGAACATGGATGATCACCGAGTGTTCAAATGGTGACGTCCAAGTCTTGAGGACGGTCAAAAATGGGGTGTCTACAGTTGCCCCTCTTTGACAAAACTCGAAAGTCATAACAATGACGGGAGTGAGTGTCAAAGCCCAAAGACGACCCATTTTTGACAAGGCCGAAGACTTAGACAAAGCATACAAACCACAGACAAAGATATGCGCCCAAAGGCAGGGGCAAAATGCAAAACAATGCACAAAGCCGAGCATAACTTATGATCATGCAAAGAAAGCTGTAAGGAAGCATAACATGCGACAGTTTTAAGCAAGCTAAGAACCAAACTACATTACAATGCAGAAAGGATGTAAGAGAATTATGTAGTTCTTGCTACGTTTGACGCGGAGAATACAATACCTGCGTGGTTCGTCTGGTCATGCCAGCTTCAAATGAACCGTACATACAATATCGTGCCTGCAAGAGAAAGAAACTTAACATGTACAATATCGTTAGCAACATGCATAACAATGCAATCTAAAACTGCGTGACAATGCGAGTGAGGGGGTGCATGACAATGCGGGTGGATGGGGTGCATAACAATGCAACCCGAGTGTGCGCATAACAATGCGATTTGAAGCATAAACACATATAAGTAAAGCATACGCAACAACGTGTGCAATGTGTAAAGAAACTTGAACACATATAAGTAAAGCATGACGCAACAACACATGCAATGTGTATAGAAACTTGAACGGGAGGGTGCAAGACAATGCAACCTAAGAATGCGAAACAACGCGGGTGGACAGGAGGATGCAAGACAATGCAACCTAAGAATGCGAAACAACGCGGGTGGACGGGAGGATGCAAGACAATGCAACCTAAGAATGCGAAACAACGCGGGTGGACGTGAGGATGCAGCAAATACAACCTAAGAATGCGAAACAACGCGGGTGGACGGGAGGATGCAGCAAATGCAACCTAAGAATGCGAAACAACGCGGGTGGACGGGAGGATGCAGCAAATGCAACCTAAGAATGCGAAACAACGCGGGTGGATAATGCAGTAAATGCATGCCAACTACAATGCAATATACTCTATATGCAATGGAAAGTATAAGGCATGCAGCCAAACCGTATCTTGCCTGGGAAAGGCATGAACACATACAACCCGCGTTTAACACGGAAACGGTGCCGTCACCCACAACACTAGGCGCGTACACATAATATCATAACCGTGCTTCAACGTGAAAAGTATGGGCATATACCAGACCAAGCTCAACATGGAAAGGCGCAAGCCATAGATGGATAATGCAGCAAATGCATGCAAACTACAATGCGATATATTCTATATGCAATGGAATGTAAACTATGTACAATGCAATATATACAATGCATGCTATGTACAATGCAATATGTACAATGCATGCTATGTACAATGCGTGTGAGGTGCGCATAACGATGCGTGGTAAGAAAATGCATGAAAATGCATGTTTGTTTGTTATGTTTTTTTTTTTTTTTTGAAATGCATGACAATGCAAATGAACTCAAATGCACAACGACGCACGTCTTTTGAAATGCATGACAATGCAAATGAACTCGAACGCGTGACAACGCACGTCTTTTGAAATGCATGACAATGCAAATGAACTCGAACGCGTGACAACGCACGTCTTTTGAAATGCATGACAATGCAAATGAACTTGAACGCGTGACAACGCACGTCTTTTGAAATGCATGACAATGCAAGTGAACTGAAATGTGTGACAACGCACATCTTTTGAGATGCATGACAATGCAAGTGAACTGAAATGCGTGACAACGCACGTCTTTTGAGATGCATGACAATGCAAATGAACAGTGTATAACAATGCAAGTTGTGCGTGTTACAACGCGTGTAGACATGCATAACAATGCAACCTATGTATGCTAATCGTTAACAAGGCAAAACATTGTAATACAACGCATTCAAAGCAGTTATTGCATCTCGCAAGATATAAAAGGATACGAAAAGGATACACCTTGCACGTATTCGAGGTTTGCACACAGAAGACACGGTTCGAGGTCAAAACGGAGACCGGTTAAGCTTCAGAAATGCACTGTCTTGCACTGTGTTGAGCAAAGAAGGTCCCAAACCACATCAATGACCCAAACAAGGGTGTAGGAGGCTCACCGGCCATCAGTAGAGTCCACCGGCCATCCACCGGCCACAAAACAAGGCCATCGGCCGTCTATTTGGCCGACCGGCCAACAATGTGGCCGACCGGCCAAAAATGCCTGTATCGGGGCAGTTTTGTCAATTCGGCACGGGTCTTTAAATATAGGGCTTCTAGCCCTATTTTCTCACTTGCCTCTTGCTCGAAAAACCTTCCCCCATCTCTCTAGGTCATTTTTCTTCCTTCGATCCATCATTTTCCTCGGTTTTCAGGCCCGTTTCAACGTTTGATTCGCGAAACCCTCGCCGTTTCGAACATTTTGAACCGAACAAATCTTTGTTTCGGTGTACTTTTCTCGATTCCCACCACTTGGGGTTTGTTTCCCCCGAGTGTACCTCGATCTTTGTGCCCTTTCCAGACCTCGACCTTTCCGGCCATTTTTCACCCTCTCGGGGTTGACTTTTCAGTTGACTTTTCACATTGTCACCCGATTTTCACACTTCCGGCCATTTCCTCACCATTCTCGTCATGGCAGACGATCTCCCACAGGGTGGAGCTCCCCCGGAGATGGATGTGGAGCCCGAGGTCGAGCTCTTGCCTCTTCACATCCGGCCGTTCGATCCGGCGGCCTACAGGCCGGCAGTACATGTGCTCCCTCCTGACAGCCTTCGCTACTTCCGGAGCTACGCGCGAAGCGCGCCACTAGAGCTTCTACTACGCGAGCCAGAGTCACATCTGTCCCACGGTGCTTCTGAGGTACATTCCCCCGCTATTTCATTTTTCGCAATGTGGAACACACAACTGCAATTGTTGACTCTGTTCTTTAACTGCTTAACTCAGACATACTAATGCATCGCATGCTGTAGTTCACCTCGAGCACACCTACACTCGATACTGTTTGAATCTGAACACGTGCATGCACGCACGCCGTATTTTCACTGAACCATTTTCACTGAACCACTCAAACACACCGATACATCAGATGCTGTAGTTCACTGGAGCGACACACTCGCACTTGATGTTTGTTTGAATCTGAAAACGTGTACACACATTGTATTTTCACTGAACCACTCAAACACACTGATACATCAGATGCCGTAGTTCACTGCGAGCACACCCGCACTTGATATCTGTTTGAATATGAAAACGTGTACAAACGCTGTATTTTTACTAATTCACTCAAACACACTGTATTTGTAACACTGCTTCGCAACTATTTGTTTTGACCATGGGGAGATTCCTATGCCCTCCAGGGGTATGGGAACACAGTCGCCCAAGATTGGTACTTGGAGCTACCTGACGCGGTTCGTCGCATCGTCGACCGGGCCGGCTTTGGGACTTTCTGCATGGGGCTCTCGCGCCTTACCGCGAGCAGGCCGCTTCTTGCTGCATTGGCGGAGAGGTGGTGGGACACCACCGGCTCCTTCCACCTTTCGCCACTGGGGAGATGACGATGACTCCCTTTGATTTCTCCATGCTCACAGGCATTGGAGTGGGGGGTGATCCGATCCCCTTTGATACTGACATGGACGAGTGGGATGCCGCTCAGCTGTATTTGCTCGGCACTCAGCCAACCCTTGCTCGAGCAGGGTTTGTGCGATACTCTTGGTTCGAGGCTCATTTCTGTGTTCAGGCGCCTACTATCCAGGAGAGGAGGAGCGGTACGCCTGGGGTTTCATCATGTTCTTGCTGGGGACCACTCTGTTTGCCGACCGGGCAAACACCGTCGCCCTCTACTTGCTGAGCGCACTGGTACATGTGACACAGATCCGCCGTTATGACTGGGGTGGCGCGGGCTTGGCCACTCTCTATGGCTACATGAGCTCATCCTCTCGCCTCAGTGGACAGTTGCTCGGAGGCTACTGGCGAGCTTGGGAGGTACATATTCCCTTTTCTTGTTTCACATTTCTGCTTTACATCTTCTGTATACTATGCATACTGCACACACTACACACACTACAAACATGTAATCTGTTTTACACTGACTATATACTGCACACACGTACACTCTGCACGATACACTGCACAATACACGGCTCTGTGATTTCTGCTTCATTCTGCATTCTGCTTTATATGATAAGCATACTGATATTTGCTCTGTTATACTCTGTAGTTGTGGGTCTACGCCTACTTCCCGAGGCTTGCCCCAGTGCCTGACGAGGAGATTCCCCTTGGTGTCCCGTTCTCTCATCGTTTCGACGTGAGATGTGAGCGGAGGCCGCGGGAGTCCTTCATGTTCTTTTGCCGCTACTTCGATACCATCACCGCAGCCGAGGTATGTCAAACATTACAGTTCATTTAAGCTTCGCTTTACATTTCTCTTTCAATAGCAGTAGGTAACAAACTGCATGTCATTTACAGATCACCTGGCAGCCTTGGGCTCCGTTGCCTGACGTAGTTCGGGAGCGGTATGCTAGTGCTGAGGAGACTGCCCGATTCAGAGTTTTGCTAGAGGGCCCCATCTGCCGTGCCTGGTACTTGGGCGAGCGCTTCTTGCGGCAGACCCTAGGCGTGCCAGAGTAGACAGTTCCGGAGCTGCCTCCTACGACCATGAGGCAGACAGAGATGTACACCCCGCAGGAGATGGCCAGTTTTATGGTAGGCTGGGATGCGGAGGGCTTTCGAGGTGAGGGCGACTACAGCGAGTTCATCCGGGCCTATCTGATGCCGCCTCTGAGTAGTGCTCGTCGAGCTGAAAGGGAGAGGCCTGCGGCGCCAGCGGCTGGAGCAGGAGCACCGAGGGCACCGAGGGCACCTCCGGCTCGAGGCAGGAGTGGGTCCCGGAGGAGACAGGGGGGTGAGTGGCCAACACTGCCCACGATGATCACATGCCGAGGGCAGGGCGGGAAGACCTATCAGATTCCCTTCGCTCCTCCTCCAGCTGATTCTGAGCTCATCGGAGTCTATGGCTCGACCCCGGTATGCACTATTACACTTCTTCATTTTGTACAGTCATTTCAATTCCTTTGATATTCCGCAGAATACTAATGACTTCAATACTTTTGCAGGCTTCCGTCGAGTACACTTGCCAGTCCCTGGAGTTGACTGCCTCAACGGTAGGGATGCTGCAGCGGTGCTTCGACTTGCTGGCTATTTACAGTATCCCGGTAAGCTTTTCTGACCACAGTCTCAAACTCTACACAATTTGATGTATCGCACCATCAACACATCACTTGATACACGGCCCTCATGGCATTCGATACACTGTAACCCGCAGACTGTTCACAGCATTACTCACGACATTCATACACTGCACTCAGTCGCCGCATTCTGTACTGACATACTGCTCATAACATTCATACACTGGACTCATACACTGCATTCTGTACTGATACACTGCTCATAGTATTCATACTCTGCTTTGCGTAGCATACTGATGCGTTTGCCATTTGTGCTTTTCAGCCTCCATTCTAGATTTCGGCCGCGGGAGGCACTCCAGCTGGACCATCTATTCCTGCTCGAGAAGGAGGGAGAGCCAGGCGGGGGATGACATTCCACAGGCGAGGCAGACATAGGCACACCCACGCTGAGAGCAGTTCTCGAGAGCCCTCCCCCGATGATTCTGACGAGGAGGCGGAGTCGTCCCAGGGCGAGGCCGGAGATGACTCAGATTCGGACTCCGGAGATGGTGGTGGTGATCCTGGACCCTCGTCCAGGAAGAGGACCAGGACCGACTCTCGTGCCTGAGACCATGTGACGTTGATCTAGACTTTTACCGCTTTTCTTCTTTTTGTTTTACTTTTTCTTTTTGCTGGTAGCTTGAGTACCTTGTACTACCACAGGCAGGTTTTGTTTTCTTCAAAGATATGTACTTGAAAAGATGATGAAATGAAACAAGCTTTTTGTTTGAAAAAGAAAGTGTTACATTTGTATATCACATCGCATCGCATTGCATCACATTACATAACAATGTAAGTGAGATTGATCACGCATGTAACCATAAGACCTTAACAAGTTTACAACTTGGTAATCAAATATGTAACAACTTGATAAGCAAATGAGTAACAACTTGATAAACAAACGAGAGACAACTCGATAAGCAAATGAGCGACAACTCGATAAGTAAATTGAAGTAACGCTGGTGTGACCTCGCAAAAATCAACACCGGAAAGCACTGGAAATGAAACTGATCGCAAGTTCCCAACATGTTCGACATATAGACTGCTCATTTTGAACACACAATTCGTAACACAGTACTTTGTTTAATCTGCGTACAGCTCATACAACGCACTGCTCATTCTGAACATACGGCCCATAACACAGCGCTTGGTTCATTTGGCACACAGCTCATACAACGCACTGCTCAATCTGAACATACAGCCCATAGCACAGTGCTTGGTTTGATCTGCACACGGCGATTTCTGAACAAACAGTTCAATCTGAACAGACGAGATGCAAAGATGGAATGGGTAGAAGTTGAAACACAGTCAGATGCTCCAGGATTTCCCTCTTTTCCTTTGCTTCGCAATCTGAAACCCATATGTTCACCATTTTCACGTGACCTGGGGTGAGCCCCTTGCGGTTTTATGAAAGAAAGAAACATGTTTTTGCACAAATGTAGAGAATGGCATAGCACTCTGAGCACAAAACAAATCATTTTTGAAATTGAAAGATGAGTTTTAACTGGGTATTGAGCCTACGACTGAACACAGCGCACTATGACTCAACAACGGAAAACAAAAGGTATACAACCTAAAGACAAACGCAGACACTCGAAAACGACTCAAAACAAGAATCGAGACAAACAAAACAAAAGACACGACACTCAGACGTGTACAGGAAGCCTGTTTCTCTGGGTATTGTTTCCCACCCTTTCTCATTTGTGATTCTCACATCACTTGGCCCTCAGGCTCGGTTTTTCTCTCAAAACCTTCTTCTCACTTTTTCTCTCATCGCACATCTCTCTATTCTTTTAATCTCTCATTTTTCATCCCTCCCCAGTGTGGTTGATGAATAAACAAGAAGTTGTGGGTTCACGCCCAACATCATTAGCTCGCGGCTATTTCCTCTGGTGACCTTAGTCGATGTCCCGGATGAGGGAATGGAGTACCGTGATCCATCCCAACTCGTGCTTCGCACTTGGTTTGATATCTCGTTGCTCAGAGGGTGAGAGAGCTTTCATCCATTTACAGACAGCTCCAGTTGTGCCTTCTTCTGGCAAGTATACTGGCGATGGGGGAAAGACAGGAAGCCTAACTCAACCATGCCCCTAGTTCATCATTTTGACCATTTTTTGTTTTTGGCTTTCTACTAAAACAATTTTGACCAAAATGAGAGTTAGATTAACAAGCTTTTTCAACTTTTTGATTTAAAATCATGCAAGTCAGGCTATGAGCACTGAAAATTTTCCTGTTTTGGATCCAAGAAATGGTTCAGTTTTGGAAAAGATGGAATAATTTTCAAGAAATTAGTCAACTTCAGTAAAAATTCTCAAAAACCGTTTTGGCAAACAGCCAGTGCTCAACGAGCACGGAACCCACTCTCGAGATGCACAACCTCGGATCCGAAGGAAAATTGCTCCTTGCTTGAAGAGAGCTGCATGGCAACGGAAAGTTGCCCCTTGTCTGGATAACGCCGTAGCATACTGTGAACAGTTCTCATTAGTGATGATCGCAACCGAACTCTTGGATACAGAGAAGACGAAGATGGTCAAAACCAATATATGGACACAGTCACTTTGAAAGTGTTGGTGGCTGGACTTCAGGATGAAGTTGCCTACGTATCCCAAACATGGGAATCAAGCCTTACGTAGTTCCGGTAAGGTACACTCGTGTATTAACCCTCACCTTCTACGCTCTAACTTTTGCCAAGGCCGCCCTTCCGGGTTTTCAACCTTGCGAGCTTTGTTTTTCTTTTCCTTTTAATTCTTTTCATTTATTTTCTTTCTTTTTTTTCTTTTTTCCAATTTTTTTTTTCTTTCTTTTTTTTTTTTTTTTGCATTTATTTCTTTTCTTTTTTTTCTTTTTTCTTCTTTTTTTTTTTCTTTTTTTTTTTGTTTTTTGCATTTTTTTTCTTTTCTCTTTTTCTTGCTCTAACTTTTTCCTGGGTCGCCCTTCCGGGTTTTCGGCCCAGCGAGCCTCTCAAGGGTAAAAGTTATAACTTTGTCCATGTCAAATGGTTTTGAGATCTCGAAGCCCTCTGAATCCAGGAGAGTGGCTGCTGTTCGCTGACGATGCAAGAGTCCATCCAATGGGGGGGCTGAATCTGCCCCTAGTGTTGTGGATCGAAACTCAATTGTCCTTCAGCGATACCTTCTTCTTTCTTCCCTTATGGGATTTGGCATTCTTGCCGATCTTCGTCGTGAACTCTTCGAGTACATTCTCTGACGTCTTTTGCCCCTCGCTCGAGGGGTGCTTCTGATCTGGCCATACAAGGCTCACATTGCGGTTGGCCGTTGAACATTCTGAATCCAAGTTCAAGGTTTTGAGGGCAAGGGGTTGAATCTCGAGGCTGAGAGCGATCCTAGGCTGCACAATCTCAAGAGCGATTCCACACAGGTCTTTGCAGGACTGCGCAAAACATTTTTTGAAAACTTTTAAGAAAGCGACAAATCGCTCGCGTGGAAAATGTGGAGCCAATCTGGATCAAGCTAGGATCCTTCTCAGTACTCACGTTAACAAACATGATCTCATTCATTAAGGGTTTAGCACGCCTCTCTTTCTCTCGATTGGTCAAATTTTGCAAAACCCGAGGAATTCCTTCCTCTTCGTTTTCATCACCACAGTGTTTAAAAAAAGTTTTGAAAAACTTAGGTCAATGCAATGAGTTCGAGGTGCAGAAGAGTAAGTGAGATGCTCCACCGTTTCATTCAAATCCTCTGGCACAACTAGCTCAAAGTAGCAATAAGCACGAAAACATGATAGCCGCAGCTGTTCATTCAGATTTCTTGGTTGCAACTGGCTCCACAGCAGAGATAGACTCAAAAGAAGCAAAAGGATAATTACAAAACAAAATAATGATATCCGAGGCAACAACCCTGGAATCACCTGATTTCTATACAATGGGACTGACTCGATACAACAAGACAGACCCTTAAACAAAAAGACTGACTCAAAACAAAGAGACAGACTCAAAAACAGAACCGGAGAACTGACTCAACTCCCAAGCCAGAGATTACAAAAACCAGCATTCGCAAATGCTCAAAACAGTGCGTGCTAGACGCCACATCTGAAATACACCGAGCGCTGCCCATAGGTGGTCCAACCCTTGATCACATACTTGTGGTGTCCTCGAAGTCCAACAGCTCAGTGGTGACAGACTTTGCTGAGGTAGATGGGAGGATGACCTCATTGTCGATCAAGTCCTGTACTTCATGGCGAAGACGGAAGCAATTATCGATGCTATGACCGGTCTATTGATGGTACGCGCAGTACTGGGTAGCATCATGACCTGGTGGAAGATGAGCAGGAAGAGGCCGAGGCTCAAGGGGTTTGAGATGACCTTTTTCCGCTAGGATTTGAAGTGCTTTAGACAAAGGCATGTAGAGGGCGTCAAAGACTCTGCGCCCTTGGGGCAGATACTTCGAAGTCTGTGGACCTTTGCTGGATGTACTTGAAAAAGGATCGGCAGGTGCTGCCTTGTGTAGACGTCCCCGAACGCCCCGGGAGGATGAGTCCCGCTCTGTTCATTTTGGGCTCACTACAGTTCGGACTCAAATTGTCACGGTTCTCAATCTGAACCAAGTCCAAATCCGGCAAATCGTTTTGAGAAAACAGATTTTTGAAAGAAGTGCCAAACATGGATTGCTTTGCCAGATACAGAGTCGCCACCAAAATATTTTATTTTGGGGGAATTTAGGAAACCCTGACTCGTGCCTAAGGCCACGTGTCCGTCATCACCAAAGTTGCCTCGGCTCGGGAACTTGGGTACGATTGGGGAATGTCACTTCGTGAGCACCCCCTCGCCCGATCAAAGATCGGCCTCTACTAACCATGATATCTAGTTTTGAAAACATTGTGCGTTCTTATTCTGGTTATTAGCCTAGATTTACTATGTGATGTGCACAGCATACAAGTATAGACTGGGTCGCCTGAATTGGAACAAAGCATTTCATGTTCATTTTTGGAAGATGGTTTGCTACTCGCGAGTAGGCTTAAAATGCAGATTTTGCCACCCTCGGTAGGCTTAGAAAAGATGGTTTTGCCACTATCTAGTGGGCTTAAAACTCACAGTCGATGATTTGTTCCAATCTAAATAACCCAACCTTCACCCACAGGCATTCAGGCAGATATATCACATAAGCATATAGCCTCATGGTAAGCATACTATCATGGCAGTCACTCACACACATGCAAGGATGCTAAAGCATAAAACTTACCGAGTACTCCAAGCCAAAGAAAGAAGCTAATTAGAAATCAATGCATGATCCTAACTATACAGAATGCCTAATGCAACACATGCAAAAATGCAACTAAGATAGGCTCGGCTATTCTAAACATGGCATATGGAATGCTACAGCTAACAAGTATTTAACTTGGAATTGAAATACGATGCAGTGAATTATGATGCGCCGAGCCCGGTGCATGCAAAACAGATGAATGAATGCAAACATGCTATCATACTGTATGCTAATTGAAACATGCCCTAATCTAACCATCGCAAGCTGGTAAATAAAAGGGAGAAAGACGTGGGGTTGGAAGACATACATCACACGCACGCACACTTATTACAACATTGCCCTCGCTCGGAGGGTCTGAATAAATAATATACAGTCCGAATGAATAGTACAGTCCGAATAAGTACAAAATCCTAATTAATTAACAAATTAATCTAGGAAAGTAATAAATGGCACGCAAATCCATGGACCGCCTCGTCTCTGTTCCGTAATGATGAATGATGCATGCTTGAGTTGCCTTGTGCGGAAATCCATTGCGATGACCCGATTCGCCTCTGTTTGCAATTAATGCCGGAATGCTGTGCAAGGCTTTAGAAAGCTGCTGATTTCTGATTTGCTGCAACAGAGAGCAAGAAAGGGCATGGCAAAGTATTTTCACATATGTATGCACGACTACCCTTTAGGAGTGTAGTCCTCGATCCTCGTGCCACCAATCACACATCTCGATGCATGATGGCCGAGGAGTCGAATTGCACGTCTCAATATGAAATGAATGCACATGAAAACACAACAAGACCTAAACTCCATCATGGGTAATCCGGAGTGTCGGCGACCGGGAATTGAGACACGTTCCATCACTCGGAGTACGAAACGTTCCTCGTTTCCCGTGCTTGGGCTAACTCCTATCCCAAGCACAATGCAATATGCATGACATGCATGAATGCAATCCTAACATGCAACCTAGCATACGCAATGCTATGAGATGGCATACACAATGCACGATGTAGCGAGACATACACAATGCTCTAACATACAACCTAGCATACGCAATGCTATGAATTGAAATGGCATACACAATGCATAATGGACTTACACCAACATGAGTAGACCTCAGCCACACTCACATCAGTGGCCATAAGATGAAAATGAGACCACCGAAATGCGTGCACACATGCACGCAAACCGAGGACCGAACCTAAGGCATAGAATGCCACTCTACCGAAGCATGGCAAGGGATGCAATATGGCATACAAGCATGTGAATTTCAGTACTGAAATATGATGCTAAGTGGTCCCGAAACATGGGAATATGGCACCCGATGCATGAGATGAACCCCGAAACACAAAACTAGGCACATGTATTGACCTATAGCTATACAAAGCATGCATTATTTGACCATGAAGCACAAAGACAGAGCCAAGGAAGTCCCAAAACATGAACATTTCTAGTTCAAAGCATGACCAAAAGATGCTAGCATGATGGACTAAAATAGCATGCAACTTTGACTAGCAAACATGGTTTACATGGCATGTATATGAAGCATATGAAATCTCACCAAACCAGCAAAAATCAGTGAACAAAACATGTGAAAATAAACATGGAAATGCAGCTAATGCATGTAAAAATGAGGGGCTCCTTTGGAAGGGCACACAAGGGGTTATTAAGCACATACAAGATGGACATTCAACAAGGCCAAACCAACTCTGGAAATAGCCTATAGGGGTCCTAAAACCCACTGAAAAGGGCCTGGAACAAGGCCTAGAAGCATGCAAATAAGAGGTCCTTTGGAGGGCCAAAAAGACCACCAAACAAGACAAGGAGAGAGGGGGTCACCCCCCTCTGATTTTGGCCTTCAAGAATGCATCAAAGCCACTGAAAATCCACTGGATTTCAGTGGCTAAGAGGCCAAACCATGGCCAATGCAAGTGCTCTAATGCATAGCTCTAATCATGAAGGAATGAAGCATGCATAGGGGAAGATGACCCCAAACAGAGAATAGACCTTAATCAAACATAAAGATGATATCAAAACAAGACTTTTTTCAGTTTAGGTTGAGGTCCAAAAAGGCTCACAAATAAGGCTAATGTATCATGCAAAAACAGCCCTAAAAGAGAGATTGAACAAACAGGGCAAGCAAAGGCCTCAAACAGCAAAGAGCCCTTCAACAAAGTTGAAGAGGGGCTCAAAATAAGGCACTTTACAGTTTGGGTCGGAGCCCATAAATGCTCACAAATGAGGCTAATATATCATGCAAGATAAGGGCCAAAAGAGGGATAAAGCACAAAGGGTGGGTAGAAGACCTTAAACAGAGAAAAGTCCTTGATAAAACATGAAGATGAGCTCAAAATAAGACTATTATCAGTTCAGGTCGAAGCCCAAAAATGCTTGCAAGTATAGCTTATAGATGAAGCAAAAAAATGCAAGTTTGAGGGAAATAGGTGCTTACCCTTGAAGAGCAGCAAATCAAAAGCTTCTGGACCAAGTTGGTGAGCTTTCAACCTCTGAAAATCAAGTCCAAGGGGCTGGAATGGATGATGGAGGTGGTAGGCTATGGGTTGGTGTGTAAATGGTGCAAGGTCAAGGATGTTTTGAAGCTTGGAAGAGATAGATATATGGTTGTATGTATAAATGCCCCAGCTGGTTTCTAACCCTTAGAAATGGAGGTGGGGTGCTGGTTATATAGAGGGAGAGGCTAAGGAAAAAGGGGGGAAAAAACAATTCAAAAAAGGAGCCAAAAAGGCAGACCCTCGGACAGAGGGTCTGGTGCAAAACAGCTGGCACAGCTGTAATGCACCAGGAGGGACAAAAATGGCCGGCCAGGTGCAAAAGGTTCAGGTGGCCGGCCGGCCACCTTTTTTGGTCGGCCTGCTACTTTTCCTGGTTTTTCAGGACAAAAAAGGGGCTTCCGGAAAGAAAGGTGGCCGGCCAGTGATTGGGAAGTCCAAAGGTGGCCGGCCAGATGTCCAAATTGAAGCCCCAGAAGTTAGTTTTCCAATGGCGCAAACCTTGCATTAAAATTCCTCCTGTGTAAAAAGTTATGCCTGTTTTGGTGAAGTCGCGCAGATTCGGTCCAACCAGAGTGATGCCCTACTTGAATCAACCATATCTCCCTCGTCCGGAATTGGCTTTAGGAGATTCTTGAGTGCAAAATGAAGCCCCAGAAGTTTTCTTTCCAATGGTGGTGGCCTCATAGCTTGATTCCAAGTATGCAAATGAATAGGCCCGATTCGGCGAGGGTTGCTCGACTCTTTCTTAACAGTTCATGCCCATTTTCTCCCCCAACTGGGTTTCTTCTTCTCTTCTTTTTTCTTCAACTTCAAACCCCTAAGTAAGGTGTTTTGAAAGATTTTTCAAAGATTTCATCTCTCTTTCGCATTTCTACTTTGTCCTTGCTCGGTTTACTGAAAAGCGCAACATTTAACAAAATGCGAGCGTTGGAACATCGTAGAAACTTTATTTCAAAAACGTTTTGAAAGAGAGGGTTTTAAGACTAAAATCTTTTGATCAAGATTGTTTTGGTCTAGAATAGGGGTATGAAGTTGAGATTTGACTCTCTCCTTGCCGAAGAAATTAAACTTTGCCCTGCACATCTTTCTCCACCATGTAAACCATCGGAAGTGGCATGCGACCCCGAAGGTGGTGTAATACCCCTGTTCTGTATTATGTTAATTGGTCCCTAATACGTATACGATTATATGTTCCGATATGATTTTGAGTGCCATTGTGTGATATATGCGATTTTAGAATTCTATCTGTTCACCGTAGGAATATCTGTTTGAATAATCCGCTTCGGAAATTAAATTGAGGGCCTTATCGGCCACAGAACCCGAAATTGATTACGCCATTGTGATTAGCGTAATTTTTAGAGCCTACGGTGAAATTTAATTAAAAACTGATTCGGGTCAGATTAATCAGATTTAATTAATGAGTAATGCTCAATTATTTTATGTTAAATAATGCATGTGAGTGGGCTATATTATAAGCCTTCTTAAGTTCAATTCTTTTCCTCATATATGATTTTGGCTGAGCAAACTCTAAGAGAAAGAGAGGGGAGTCGGCTGGTAGAGAGAGAGGGAGAGAATTGTGTTATTTTGACTCAAGCTTGAAGAGTTTGAAGTCCATCTCCAAATCGGACCATAGATTGAAGGAATTGGGCTTCTAGGTAAGCCATTGACTCTTGAATTCATGAAAGTAATGTGTGATCTTGTGTGTTCAAGGGTTGTTTGTATTCAAGAGCATGAGTTAAGTTGGTTTTGTTGGAATTAAAGCTTGAGATGAGCATGCATGTATGAAATTGTGTTGAAATAGCATGTGTAAGCTTGAAATACATGATTCATGTAGAGTTTTAGTTGAAACTCATGTTTTGATCACCATTTGTGTTGTCTAAGATGAGAATGGGGCTAATTCATCACATGCATGTACATATTATGTGAATGGGAGCTTGAATGTATGAATTTGTATATTGTCAATGAGTTTGATGGGAGATTGGGGCATGCATGTGACTTATTTGTGAAATTGAGCCTCATTGGGTTATAAGTTGAGATCTATTCCATGTTAGCATGATTACATTTGAGATTTGAGCCATTGTATGCAAGAATTGTAGCTGGAGAATTGTTTTGGAGCTCAAGAACACAATCTGCGAAACCCAGAATTTTGATGTCCGCTCGAGCGGGGATTTCGAGCTCCCAGTATTTTGTTCTTGCAGGCATGGTTTCCACTCGAGCGGGGAAGTTCACGCTCGAGCGAGGGATCATGGAGGATGAACTTTCGCTCGAGCATCCTAGTTCACGCTCGAGCGTAAAAATGATGCATCCAGTACTTTTTGCAGACATAGCGTCCACTCGAGCGGGAAAGTTCACACTCGAGTGGGGAGCTATGTTGAGAGGCCCTCCGCTCGAGCGCCATATTGGGCGATCGAGCGCAATTTCCACCGATCCAGAACTTTTGCGGGCCTTAAGGGTCCGCTCGAGCGGGGAAGTTTACGCTCGAGCGGGGACCCTGATTTCTGAAATTTCGCTTTCGCATTCTGTGTTTTGTTTTCCATTCTCTTTCACTTGCAAGCACTCTTAGGCATGTGTTAAGCATTGTAAATGAGTTAATGAGATAAGAATAAAGCCTAAAGAGGAATATATGAATTAAAGAACGGATTGAGCTATTAGT
This sequence comes from Camellia japonica, assembly GCA_030407325.1. NCBI lineage: Eukaryota > Viridiplantae > Streptophyta > Magnoliopsida > Ericales > Theaceae > Camellia > Camellia japonica. The sequence continues at coordinate 106,186,393 of JAPPVO010000016.1, read as the reverse complement.
GACCTGTCACACCCCTAACCCGCCCCCAAAAAGGTTTGGGCATGACCTAATCAAAAACAGACAGAATGACCTGTAATGAATAACATTTGGGGCCTGAGCGAAAGCATTAGATTTGAAAATAACATGCAGACATATCCATTGAGCAACTACCAAAAGCCAGGACCATCTTGAAATTTAGCATAAAGTGAATATGCACACAGGATCAGGTTACATACAAATTTACAAATCCAGCCCAGAGTTTGAGCATATAAAACGTTAAGTACAATAGTCTTGACCAGCAAAACATGGCACAAAAATTGTAAGGACAAGTAAAACTGGTCTAGTATGTAAGGATTCCTTCAAGTGTCTGGTTGCTCTTAGGCTGACAAAAATGCATGAGACGATGCTAGAACGGTGCTCCAAGCCGGCTTCCTACATGATCAGACAAAATTACAGAATGAGACAAGCTCAGTGAATAATAGTACTGAACAATTAAACACATACGTAACAGTACATATACAAATTTAAGTACGAAAGTGAGTCTGATAGAGTTTTGCCTTCAAAACGGCTCTTGGCCTATTATATAATTTTAACAGAATGGCCTATTGGCCCAGAATTATCAGATTGGCCTTTCAGCCCAGATTAGCCTTACGGCCCAGAATAGCCTTTCGGCCCAGATAGCCTTCGGCCCAGAATAGCCTTTCGGCCCAGATATACAGATGTGTATGTATTCTTTTCAACATTCCATTTCTAAATCAATATAGGTTACTACCATAATTACGGAAAACAGAAGGTTATTAACAGACATTACTGATACATAAATGTATATTAATGCACTATTACTCACAGTGTTGTGGTGGCGTACTAGTTCCTTCTGGAGTGTGCCCTGTACACAATAACTGATAAATTAGTATTCTTCCTTTTTAAATCCTTAAGAAGTCATTCCATATGTCACCACATTTCTTACGAATTATAACCATCTTAAACTCATCAGAAAAATATTCTAAAAACACCAGAGAGTCAAGCACGCAAAACTGAACGAACACATTTTCTTTCTGCAAAACAGTCCTCCGCTCGAGCGCCAACTTGTCCGCTCGAGCGGACAGTACAATGTATCAAAAATGCTGAGGTCGATTTTGCGCTCGAGCGGAATTCCTCGCTCGAGCGGACAGAGTAATTTCAGAAAAACTGCTGAGGGGGTGCATTTCCCGCTCGAGCGGCATGACCTCCGCTCGAGCGGACGTACGACCCAGATTCAGGGCAGCTCGATTTCAACTCAAAATTTAGCAACCAAACCTCATTTTTCATGCAATCAAAGGTTAAACTAATGCAATACTTCAACCTAACAACACCATAACATGGATTCTACTTCGATTATGCAATTTAAACTAATTTGGAGGCTTCAACAAGCCATCACTTGCTCAAATTCCATGCTACATTCAAGTTCTTCAACATGACACATGACACCAACATATTTCCATGGAAAGATGACATAAAACCAAGGATTGAAGTATAAATTCATACATCACCCAATTAAAGTGTCAAAGTAGACAATTATTGAGAAACCCTCATAGATCAAACATATATTATCCAAGAACCAAACACAAACATACTTCAACTCCTAAGTTACCACAAAAGAGAACTTGAGTTACCTTGAATTTAATCACACAAATCTAACAATTTTGCCAAGCTTTCTTGGTGATCACGTTTTCCCCCAATTCCTCTTCTTCACTCTCTCTTTTTCCTCCCTTAGAGTCTCACGTTTTTTCATAGGCTCAATAAGTCTTAGAGATAAATATAAACATAAGGAAGCATATAAGACGAAATTCAATCGCTTTACCATGCCGAAATGAAAATTTCGCAGAAAATCCCATTAGTGCTTAAAAATCATGTAGATTCCAAATATCGAATCAATTTCTGAAAATTAAGTCTCTAAGGTGTCCAATTTCAGATTTAAATAATTCAAGTGTAACAGATAATGTTCTAACTCAACAGATAGAGATCCATATTTCTAAGTTCCATGCAATTTACCATACTTTCACATAGATTTTCACAATAGGCATTCAAAAACACAGAATAGAGGACTGAAAAGATACCAGAATCATGTACGAGGGTCGGGGTATTACACTCTCCCCCCCTTAATAAGTTTGGTCCTCCAAACTTGTTTTTACCTTAGGACGAAAACAGATGCGGTATTGACTTTGCATTTCATCTTCTTTTTCCCAAGTTGCCTCAGTTCCGTAGTGCTCTTGCCACTACTTTTACCATTGGAATTTCTCGATTCCGTAACTGTTTTGCCTGACGGTCCAGAATTCGAATTGGTTTTTCCTCATATGTTAACTTGTCAGTTAGCTCAATTTGATGATAATCAATGATATGAGATGGATCCGGAAGGTACTCTCGAGCATAGAAACATGAATACGTTATGAACCTGACTCATATGTGGTGGAAGGGCGACTCGGTAGGCTACCGGGCCTACTTTTTGTAAGATCTGAAAGGGACCACATATCGGGGTGTTAGCTTACCCTTTTTCCAAATCTTGGGTGTCCTTTTATTGGGGTAACTTTCACAAAGACATGACGTTTTCATCAAACTCCAAATTCCTTCGCCGGTTATCTGCATAACTCTTCTGTCTGCTTTGAGCAGTTTTCAATCTTTCTCGAATAATTCTAACCTTCTCAGTTGTCAACTGGACAATTCCGGCCCTAACAAGGGCCTATCTCCCACCTCAGCCCAACACACAGGTGAGCGACACGGTCTTCCATACAAAGCTTCATAGGGTGCCATTTCAATACTCGAATGATAACTATTATTATATGCAAATTCAATCAGCGGCAAATGAGTTTCCCAACTTTCTTGAAAATCTAGAACACACATTCGAAGCATATCTTCTAGCGTCTGAATCGTCCTCTCAGATTGTCCATCAGTTTGAGGGTGGAAAGCTGTGCTAAACTTTAATTCTGTACCCATTGCTTTCTGTAAACTTTGCCAAAACCTTGATACAAATTTTGGATCTCTGTCTGACACAATTGAGACTGGGACACCGTGAAGCCTTACAATTTCATTCATATAAACCATAGCAAGTTTGTCGGCATTATATTGAGTCTTCACAGGCAAGAAGTGGGCGGACTTAGTTAATCGGTCAACAATGACCCATATAGAATTCATACCCCGAGACGTCCGTGGCAAACCTACAATAAAATCCATAGTTAGGTGTTCCCATTTCCACTCCGGAATTGGAAGGGGTTGTAATAACCCTGCGGGTTTCTGATGTTCTGCCTTTACTTGTTGGCACTGCAAACACTTAGAAACAAACTCTGCTATTTCTCTCTTCATACCTGGCCACCAGAAATTTTGCTTCAAGTCTCGGTACATCTTGGTACTTCCTGGGTGCATTGAAACTCTCGAGGCATGTGCCTCTTCCATTAACTTCCGTTTAAGTTCTACCACATTAGGGACACACACTCGATTTTGAAATTTAAGTACGGAGTCTGTCAAAGTAAACCCCATTTCGGCTTATCTCCATTTCATCACATATCTTCTTTAAAGCGCCATCCTCCATTTGACGTAACTTAATCTCCTCAAGTAATGTCGGTTGAGCCATCATTGTTGCCATCGCTGCTCCTTGACCGGGTGGCACCAAGTCGACCTCCATTTTGTTCAGTCACTTAACAATTCCTTTCTCTCTATCAATAAACTTGCCAAAATCCCCACATTTTTCCGACTAAGCGTCTGCTACTGTGTTGGCTTTACCAGGATGATAGTGGAGTTGTAAATCATAATCCTTAATAAGTTCTAACCACCGCCGTTGGCGCATATTCAACTCTTTTTGGGTGAAAAGGTATTTGAGACTTTTATGATCAGTATAAATATCACAAGAAGTTCCATACAGATAATGCCGCCAAATCTTTAAAGCAAAGACGACTGCAGCTAGTTCAAGATCATGTGTGGGGTAACTTTTCTCATGAGGTTTAAGCTGTCGAGAGGCATAAGCGATAACCCTTCCGTTTTGCATAAGCACACAACCAAGTCCCTTATGTGAAGCATCACTATAAATCACAAATCCCTCGGTACCAGATGGTAGTGCAAGGACCGGGGCTGTAGTCAACTTTGTTTTTAATTCTCGGAAAGCAGACTCCCTCAGTTCAGTCCATTCAAATGCGATGCCCTTTTTAGTTAGCTGAGTAAGTGGTACAGCAATCTTAGAAAAGTCCTGAACGAATCTCCGATAATAGCCGGCTAGTCCCATGAAACTACGCACTTCAGTTACATTAGTCGGGGTCGGCCAGTTTACAATTGCCTCAATCTTATTTGGATCAACAGAGACTCCCTCCTTAGTTATGACATGCCCCAGAAATGCCACTTCATGTAGCCAAAATTCACACTTCTTTAGCTTTGCGTACAACTTCTTTTCTCGGAGGGTTTGAAGGATTCGACGAAGGTGGTTTTCATGAGCCTCTGCATTCCTTGAATAAACAAGAATATCATCAATAAAGACCACTACAAACTCATCCAAATAAGGTTTGAAAACCCGGTTCATCAGATCCATAAATGCTGCTGGTGCGTTTGTAACTCCGAAAGGCATAACCAGAAATTCATAATGACCGTATCGAGTTCGGAAGGCTGTCTTCTCAACATCCTCAGCTTTAACTTCAATTGATGGTATCCGGATCGTAATCAATCTTGGAAAAGACCTGTGCCCCTTGTAACTGATCAAATAAATCATCGATTCGCGGTAAGGGATACTTATTCTTGATTGTTACTTTATTAAGCTCCCGATAGTCTATGCATAATCGAAGTGTTCCATCTTTCTTTTTCACAAACAGGACTGGTGCACCCCATGGAGAAACACTTGGGCGGATAAACCCCTTTTCTAGTAGGTCTTGCAACTGAATCTTCAATTCTTTCATTTCAGCTAGTGCCATTCGATACGGAGTTTTGGAAATGGGTTGAATTCCCGGTAACACTTCGATCGTGAACTCAATTTCACGGTCCACTAATTCTCCTGGCAATTCCTTTGGAAAGACATCTGGAAACTCACAGACAACTGGGATCACATCAACATTTTCATTCACCACTGGCTCTTCCAAAACACCACATAAGTACCCCTGACACCCCTTTTGAATTAATTTGCAAGCCTTGGCTGCAGAGATCACATACGGTGGTGGCGTCACTTCCTGTCCTTGAAAAATAGTTTCTGATTGACCCGGAGGGTGGAATTTAATTTGTTTCATTAAGCAGTCTATAGTAGCACCGTATTACCAACCAATCCATTCCCAAAATAATATCAAACGAAGTCATATCAAGTGGTAATAAATTAGCATACACACGGACATCTCCGATGAGAATTTCACAAGCAGAATAGACAGAAGTACAGACCATAGAATTTCCCATAGGTGATGATACACACAACACATAAGTCAATTCTTCTTCAGGTTTATCTAAGTTCTTCGCAAATAGTTTTGACACAAAGGAACAGGTAGAGCCAGAATCAAATAAAACATAAGCAGAATGGCCATGAACCATAAATGTACCTGATACCACTGTTGTTGCATTCTGTACATCTCCCGGAACCAACGCAAATACTCTACCTTGTCTCGTAGTATCCTTGTTATTAGCCGATTTAACAGTCGACTTGGCATTAGGAGTCGGTGTCGATCCTACTGAACTTGTGGCGGCCTTATTACCGTTTGTTGATTCTTTTGCGGACAGTCTTTTATCAAATGCCCCGTTTGCCACACCGAAAACATGCCCCAGACAATCGGTAACAACCCCACGATGTTTCCACCCACATTCTGGACACACAGGAGTTGAGTTTTGGGAGAAGTAATAGAGTTGGAATCCCTGAATTCTGCTTTTTGTTTGGTGAAGTGGTTGACCCCTTGGACCATTGATTATTCTGCCTTTTCCCTTTCCATTCAGAAATCCGAGTCTGAGTAGCAAGATTCCCTTCTGCTATGACAGCCCGTTCCAAGACGTCAACGTAGGTAGGCAATTTCAACACATTAATCCGGTCCTGAATGGCACTCCGCAATCCTCCTTCAAATTTCCGCGCCTTCTTGTATTCTGTGTCTACCATGTGAGGTGCAAACCGGGCTAATTCCGCGAATTGAGCTTCATATTCAGCAACAGTTTTGTTTCCTTGTCTCAACGTTTCAAATTCGGTCACTTTCTTGTCTCGCATACTCTGGGGAAAATATTTATCATAAAACAGCACCAAGAACCTGTCCCATGTCAACCCCTGATGCATTGTTCTAATAAGCATCCACCATCTCCGTGCTTCATCTTCAAGAGTGAAAGCAGCAAGCTGCATCTTTTGAGCTTCAGTACAAGGGAAAACTTCGAACAATTTCTCTATCCCTAACACCCATGCTTCCGCCTTCATTGGTTCAATTCCTCCTTTAAACGATGGTGGTTTCATCTTTTTAAACTCCCTTGTAAGTGTAATGGTACGGTCCTCAGCGTGAATGTCTTGCGCTACAGGTGGGGGTACTGGCGATGGTGGTGGCTGAGGTTGCTGCTGTTGTTGCTGCCGTAAGGTTTCCGCCACTTCCATAATCATTCTTTCCATCTTGTCCAACCGTGCTGAGGTAGCATCTTCCGGTTCTTCGGTCCTTGTTCTCACCATAGTCTACAAAACAGCCAATTACAACATACACAAAGGAATACAAGAAACACTGACCATCATCATTAGTGTTAGCAGAAATCATGTCACGTTGCTATCTATCTTTCTTTCCTACATGATGCCTACATCATTCTAGACATCCTAACGCTCAATGGATCCGTGTGTGAGATAGCAACTCGTGCTCTGATACCACTTGTCACACCCCTAACCCGCCCCCAAAAAGGTTTGGGCATGACCTAATCAGAAACAGACAGAATGACCTGTAATGAATAACATTTGGGGCCTGAGCGAAAGCATTAGATTTGAAAATAACATGCAGACACATCCATTGAGCAACTACCAAAAGCCAGGACCATCTTGAAATTTAGCATAAAGTGAATATGCACACAGGATCAGGTTACATAATTTACAAATCCAGCCCAGAGTTTGGCATACAAAACGTTAAGTACAATAGTCTTGACCAGCAAAACATGGCACAAAAATTGTAAGGACAAGTAAAACTGGTCTAGTATGTAAGGGTTCCTTCAAGTGCCTGGTTGCTCTTAGGCTGACAAAAATGCATGAGACGATGCTAGAACGGTGCTCCAAGCCGGCTTCCTACATGATCAGACAAAATTACAGAATGAGACAAGCTCAGTGAATAATAGTACGTGAACAATTAAACCACGATACGTAACAGTACATATATCAAATTTAAGTACGAAAGTGAGTCTGATAGTTTTGCCTTCAAAACGGCTCTTGGCCTATATAATTTTAACAGAATGGCCTATTGGCCCAGAATTATCAGATTGGCCTTTCAGCCCAGATTAGCCTTCGGCCCAGATAGCCTTTCGGCCCAGATAGCCTTCGGCCCAGAATAGTCGGCCCAGATATACAGATGTGTATGTATGTCTTTTCAACATTCCATTTCTAAATCAATATAGATTACTACCATAATTTACGGAAAACAGAAGGTTATTAACAGACATTACTGGTACAGAAATGTATATGTAATGCACTATTACTCACAGTGTTGTGGTGGCGTACTAGTTCCTTCTGGAGTGTGCCCTGTACACAATACTGATAAATTAGTATTCTTCTTTTCAAATCCTTAAGAAGTCATTCCATATGTCACCACATTTCTTACGAATTTATAACCATCTTAAACTCATCAGAAAAATATTCTAAAAACACCAGAGAGTCAAGCACGTAAAACTGAACGAACACATTTTCTTTCTGCAAAACAGTCCTCCGCTCGAGCGCCAACTTGTCCGCTCGAGCGGACAGTACAATGCTATCAAAAATGCTGGAGGTCGATTTTGCGCTCGAGCGGGAATTCCTCAGCTCGAGCGGAAAGAGTAATTTCAGAAAAACTGCTGAGGGGGTGCATTTCCCGCTCGAGCGGCCATGACCTCCGCTCGAGCGGACATACGACCCAGATTCAGGGCAGCTCGATTTCAACTCAAAATTTAGCAATCAAACCTCATTTTTCATGCAATCAAAGGTTAAACTAATGTAATACTTCAACCTAACAACACCATAACATGGATTCTACTTCGATTATGCCAATTAAACTAATTTGGAGGCTTCAACAAGCCATCACTTGCTCAAATGCCATGCTACATTCAAGTTCTTCATACATGACACATGACACCAACATATTTCCATGGAAAGATGACATAAAACAAGGATTTAGGTATAAATTCATACATCACCCAATTAAAGTGTCAAAGTACAATTATTGAGAAACCCTCATAGATCAAACATATATTATCCAAGAACCAAACACAAACATGACTTCAACTTCTAAGTTACTACAAGAAGAGGACTTGAGTTACCTTGAATTTAATCACACAAATCTAACACTTTTGCCAAGATTTCTTGGTGGATCATGTTTTCCCCAATTCTCTTCTTCACTCTCTCTTTTCCCTCCCTTAGAGTCTCACGTTTTTGATCATAGGCTCAACTAAGTCTTAGAGATAAATATAAACATAAGGAAGCATATAAGACGAAATTCAATCGCTTTACCATGCCGAAATGAAAATTTCGCAGAAAATCCATTAGTGCTTAAAAATCATGTAGATTCCAAATATCAAATCAATTTCTGAAAGTTAAGTCTCTAAGGTGTCCAATTTCAGATTTAAATAATTCAAGTGTAACAGATAATGTTCTAACTCAACAGATAGTGGTCCATATTTCTAAGTTCCATGCAACTTACCATTCTTTCACATAGATTTTCACAATAGGCATTCAAAAACACAGAATAGAGGACTGAAAAGATACCAGAATCATGTACGAGGGTCGGGGTATTACATGACCCTTTTGTGTTCGTGAAATGTGTAGGGTCGAGCTCCAGGGCAAATCCACAAGCCGATCACTGTGAGTAATATCGATATTTGAATGTTTGTGAATGTCCAATTGTTTATTCCTTTATAAGCTTATGAATTGCTAATTGGGATTGTGGATGTAAGTTAAACATGAATGGACCAAAGGTCGTTTTGGTAAACATGAATGGACCAAAGGTCGTTTTGATAAACATGAATGAACCAAAGGTCGTTTTGTTAAACATGAATGGACCAAAGGTCGTTCTGTTAAACATGAATGGACCAAAGGTCGTTTTGATAAATATGAATGGACCCAAGGTCGTTTTGACATGAATGAGTGGGCCGAAGGCCGTTCTGACATATACGAATGGGCGAAAGGCCGTTTTGATACGAATGTGTGGGCCAAAGGCCGTTTTGACATGCATGAATGGGCCAAAGGCCGTTTTGATATGAATGTGTGGGCCAAAGGCCGTTTTGATATGAATGTGTGGGCCAAAGGCCGTTTTGACATACATGATTGGGCCAAAGGCCATTTTGACATAATCGAATGGGCCGAAGGCCGTTTTGACAATAATGGAAATCTGAATGGGCCAAAGGCCAGAATGTTGAAACTACAAGTCACTTGATTTGGAATTCGTATAGTTATATATATATATATCTGCTAATTAGAAATATGAATTGGGCCGAAGGCCGTTTGGAACTTGTTGTTCTACATTGTTATGTATATTCTGTATTTGATATTATTCACTGGGCTATCGCTTACGCTCATTCATGTGTTTGTAGGTGAGTTAAGAGAAGCATAAACCCAGCCCCAGTGAAGTCTGCCGGGAACAACATGAGTTTTGGAGAGTCAGCCTTGTGTCTCACGCATGAGACCATCCTTGCCCTTTTATTATGTACTTATGTTTTGTCTTGTTGGCAAGGGCCTTGTGTATGTCTGTACATAGTCTGTTATAGGTTGACTCGTTTTGGATGATCCTGTCCGTAATGAATTTTGTGATACAGTGCTTTTGATGTGGGTTATTAACGTATCTGTGTATGGTTTGTTTGATGTGCATATAAGCACGGCTCTATGGACAAAGTTTTAAATTTTTACTTCCGTTTGGCCCCTTTACTCTGATAAATTATGTCTGTTTTGGTCTGAGGCCGTAGGTAATCACAGGATTACTGGCCGGTTATGTCCTTAACCCATAGGGGCGGGTTTGGGTCATGACAGAGTGGTATCAGAGCACGAGTTAATAACTCACACACTTGTCCAAAAAGAGCAATGAGCATCTAAATGAGATCTAGGATGCATTCATGTGATAAATATGAAATTGGAAGCATTGATTATGTGCTTAAATGTTTTGATACGAACAGTTATATATATTGTAAGTTGAGAACTACTTGCATTGCAAACTATCTGAATGTATGTGCTTCTTAGTATATGCATGCTTGTGCACCTTTATCTAGATTGTGAGAACCAGAGGTGATGAGATAGAGGAATCTTCTACTGCCAGACTGGACAGAATGGAAAGAATGGTTCAGGAAATGGCAGAGGCTTTGAGACAGCAACAGGAGTGGCAACAACAGTGGCAGCAACCACACCCGCCACCTCCACCTCCGGCACCACCCGTGCCAGATAATCAAAATGATGACCGGATTATAGCTCTCACCAAGGAATTCAAGAAAATGAAACCACCACAGTTCCACGGGGGATTAGATCCATTGAAAGCCGAAGCGTGGGTCCTCGGCATTGAGAAACTATTTGAAGTGTTCCCCTGTTCAGAGACTCAGAAAGTGCTTCTAGCCACTTTTATGCTAGAAGACGAAGCAAGAAGATGGTGGATGTTGATGCGAGAAAATCATAAGGATGTTGATTGGGTGAAATTTCTGGAGATCTTTTATGACAAGTATTTCCCGCAATGCGTTCGGGATAGGAAAGTAGCTGAGTTCATGGAACTCAAGCAAGATAGCATGACAGTGGCTGAGTATGAGGCCAAGTTCACTGAGTTGGCCAGGTTTGCACCACACGTGATTGACACCGATTATAAGAAGGCAAGACACTTTGAAGGTGGACTCCGCAGTGACATCCTAGAAAGGGTGAATGTTCTAAAGTTGGAAACCTACATTGGGGTACTTGACAGGGCCATCATATCAGAGACTAATATAGCTAGACAAGCTAAGCCGACAACAGAATGGAAAGGTAACAAGAGGCAAGGCTTCTTTTTGAAGAAGAAATTTTCGAAAAAGCAAAACACGGGCTCCTCAAATACTTCAAATTCTTCCCGAGACACAGCTCCCATGTGCAACATCTGTAGTAGAAGGCACCGTGGAGTCTGTTACCGTGCATCAGGAGCCTGTTTCAAGTGTGGGAAACAGGGACATATAGCCCGAGAGTGTAATCAGAATAGTGGGAAACTAGCAGCTGGTTCAACTGCATCAGTTCCAAAGCCAGGAAATACTTTGAGATCTGCTACTACTGGGGAGACAGTGAGGCAGGGGAGAGTTTTTGCACTTGTCCCGGGCGATACGCGGAATGCCAATGCCGTTGTCTCAGGTACTATTTCAATATGTAATCAGGATGCCTTTGTATTAATTGATTCTAGATCAACACACTCATTTGTGACATATACATTTGCATCTAAACTGAAAAGACCCCTAGAGTTGTTGCCATATTTGTTGTGTGTGTCTGCTCCATCGGGGGAATCTGTGTTATGTGACTATATATATCGGTTTTGTGACATGCATATTGAGGATGCTACCTTATATGTAGATTTATTGCCCTTGAACTTTAGACATTTTGATGTAATTTTGGGCATGTATTGGTTGACTAAGTATTGTGCCACCATAGATTGTGTGACAAAAAGGGTTGTATTTAAACCACCGGAACAAAAAGAAATTGTGTTTGTGGGTAACGGGGTAGTGCGTCCACCTTATTTGATATCTGCAATGAAAGCATGTAAACTGATCAGGAAAGGGTGCCAGGGTTATCTGTGCTATGTGTTGACTGAACAACCTGTGAATGTTAAATTGAATGATATACTTATTGTTAGAGAATTCCCAGATGTGTTCCCAAATGAATTACCGGGGGAAATGGTAGACAGGGAGATAGAGTTTACTATTGAGACTGTGCCAGGCACCCAGCCTATTTCTAAAACTCCCTACAGAATGGCTACTGCGAGATGAAAGAATTGAAAGAACAGTTGCAAGACCTGCTTGACAAGGGGTTTATCCGGCCTAGCACTTCGCCTTGGGGTGCACCGGTGCTATTTGTGAAAAAGAAGGATGGTACTTTGCGTCTATGCATCGATTATCGGGAATTGAACAAGGTAACGATTAAGAACAAATATCCCTTACCCCGTATTGATGACTTATTTGACCAGTTGCAGGGATCACAGGTGTTTTCCAGGATCGATTTGAGATCCGGGTATCATCAACTGAAAGTTAAGGCAGAGGATGTTGAGAAAACCGCATTCAGAACGAGGTATGGTCATTTTGAGTTTCTTGTTATGCCATTTGGAGTGACTAATGCTCCGGCAGCATTTATGGACTTAATGAATAGAATTTTTAAAACCTACCTTGATGAGTTTGTTGTAGTCTTCATTGATGACATTTTGATATACTCTAAAGACAGACTTGAACACGAACATCATTTGAGGACTGTTTTACAAATACTTCGGGAAAGGAAATTATTTGCTAAACTAAAGAAATGTGAGTTTTGGTTGGATGAAGTTGTTTTCCTAGGGCATGTGATCAACAAGGAAGGAATTTCAGTGGACCCGCAGAAAATAGAGGCAATTGTGAATTGGCCTACACCGACCAATGTGACAGAAGTTCGCAGTTTCATAGGCTTGGCCGGGTACTACAGGAGGTTTGTGAAGGACTTTTCAAAATTAGCAATGCCACTTACCGAATTGACACGTAAAGGGCAACCATTTGAGTGGAACAATGAAAGAGAATCAGCCTTTCATGAATTGAAGACGAGATTGACTACTGCACCAATTTTGACATTACCGTCACTTACGAAAAATTTTGTAATCTTCAGTGATGCGTCTTATAAGGGTTTGGGTTGTGTGTTAATGCAGAACGGAAAGGTCATCGCTTACGCCTCCCGACAGTTGAGGCCACATGTGAAGAATTATCCAACACATGACCTAGAATTGGCCGCAGTTGTTTTTGCTTTGAAAATCTGGGCACTATTTGTATGGGGCAAAGTGTGAAGTCTACACGGATCATAAGAGCCTGAAATACTTCTTCACGCAGAAAGAGTTGAATATGCGACAGAGGAGATGGCTGGAACTAATAAAAGATTACGACTAGAGATTCAGTATCATCCCGGAAAAGCTAATACAGTGGCTGATGCCTTGAGTAGGAAATCAACAGGGAGTATGGCTTGTTTGCTCACTGAACAAAGGGAAATTTTGCAAGACTTTGAGAAGTCTAAAATTGAAGTGGTAGTATGTGAACAGGGCGGATTGATAGGCGCTATTACAGCCGAGCCGACAATTGTTGACGAAATCAAGCAGAAACAGAAAGAAGATGAGTTCCTCAGAAAGGTAATTGATGAATTTGAGACGAGTCCAAAAGAAGAATTCAGCATTGAGAATGAACTGTTGAAATTCCGAAACAGAATGTGTGTCCCTGATATCCCGGAACTAAAGAGGAGGGTCCTAGATGAAGCCCACAGATCTGTATTTGCTATGCATCCGGGCAACAATAAAATGTATCGTGATTTGAAACAAACCTATTGGTGGCCTAAGATGAAGAAAGAGATTGCAGAATATGTGTCCAAGTGTCTTCAGTGTCAGCAAGTTAAGGCTGAACATCAGAAACCAGGCGGTCTACTTCAACCTCTCCCTATTCCTGAATGGAAGTGGGAACATGTGACTATGGATTTCGTTGTCGTCTTACCTCGGACTTCACGAGGTATGGATTCTGTTTGGGTTGTAGTTGATAGACTGACTAAATCCGCACACTTTCTGCCTGTCAAAACTACATTTACTGCTTATAGATTGGCTACCATTTACGTTGATGAAATTGTCCGTTTACACGGAGTCCCAGTGTCTATTGTGTTGGATAGAGATCCGAAATTTGTATCTAGATTGTGGAAGAGTTTGCAGGAAGCTATGGGAACATAACTAAGGTTCAGTACTGCATTCCACCCACAGACAGATGGGCAGTCAAAACGAACGATACAAACTTTGGAAGATATGCTTCGCATGTGTGCTTTGGATTTCCAGGGAGTTAGGAAGATTATTTGCCGCTTGCAGAATTTGCCTATAATAACAGCTTCCACTCCAGCATCGGTATGGCACCATATGAGGCTTTGTATGGTAGGAGGTGTAGATCACCTATTTGTTGGACAGAGGTCGGGGATAGAGCTTTGCTTGGGCCAGAAATTGTGCAAGACACTTCTGAGAAAATCGAGACTATTCGCCAAAGGCTCAAAACAGCTCAGGACCGACAAAAGAATTATGCAGACGTTCGGAGAAGACCTCTTGAGTATGAGGTTGGTGACCATGTGTTCATCCGTGTTTCTCCGATGAAAGGCCAAGTCAGATTTGGGAAAAAGGGCAAGTTGTTGCCCCGTTACATCGGACCGTTCCAGATTCTGGAGAGACTTGGTCCAGTTGCTTATAGAGTTGCTTTGCCACCGGGATTTGAACAAATCCACAATGTGTTTCACGTGTCGATGCTGAGAGGTTACCTCCGAGACCCGTTCCATGTGATTGATTATCACCGGGTTGCTATTGATGAAAATATGGAATACGCGGAATGGCCAGAAAGAATTGTTGACCGACAAGTGAAAGAATTGAGGAACAAGTCCATCCCAATGGTGAAAGTAGAATGGAAAGAGCACTATGGGACAGATGCCACGTGGGAAAAAGAGGAAGAAATGCGGCTACGCTATCCACATTTGTTTCCCGATGAAGGTAACTTAAGTTTGGAGGACCAAACTTCCTAAAGGGGGGAGGACTCTAATACCCCTGTTCTGTATTATGTTAATTGGTCCCTAATACGTATACGATTATATGTTCTGATATGATTTTGAGTGCCATTGTGTGATATATGCGATTTTAGAATTCTATCTGTTCACCGTAGGAATATCTGTTTGAATAATCCGCTTCGGAAATTAAATTGAGGGCCTTATCGGCCACAGAACCCGAAATTGATTACGCCATTGTGATTAGCGTAATTTTTAGAGCCTACGGTGAAATTTAATTAAAAACTGATTCGGGTCAGATTAATCAGATTTAATTAATGAGTAATGCTCAATTATTTTATGTTAAATAATGCATGTGAGTGGGGCTATATTATAAGCCTTCTTAAGTTCAATTCTTTTCCTCATATATGATTTTGGCTGAGCAAACTCTAAGAGAAAGAGAGGGGAGTCGGCTGGTAGAGAGAGAGAGGGAGAGAATTGTGTTATTTTGACTCAAGCTTGAAGAGTTTGAAGTCCATCTCCAAATCGGACCATAGATTGAAGGAATTGGGCTTCTAGGTAAGCCATTGACTCTTGAATTCATGAAAGTAATGTGTGATCTTGTGTGTTCAAGGGTTGTTTGTATTCAAGAGCATGAGTTAAGTTGGTTTTGTTGGAATTAAAGCTTGAGATGAGCATGTATGTATGAATTGTGTTGAAATACATGATTCATGTAGAGTTTTAGTTGAAACTCATGTTTTGATCACCATTTGTGTTGTCTAAGATGAGAACGGGGCTAATTCATCACATGCATGTACATATTATGTGAATGGGAGCTTGAATGTATGAATTTGTATATTGTCAATGAGTTTGATGGGAGATTGGGGCATGCATGTGACTTATTTGTGAAATTGAGCCTCATTGGGTTATAAGTTGAGATCTATTCCATGTTAGCATGATTAAATTTGAGATTTGAGCCATTGCATGCAAGAATTGTAGCTGGAGAATTGTTTTGGAGCTCAAGAACACAATCTGGGAAACCCAGAATTTTGATGTCGGCTCGAGCGGGGGAATGTCGGATCAAGCGGGGATTTCGAGCTCCCAGTATTTTGTTCTTGCAGGCATGGTTTCTACTCGAGCGGGGAAGTTCACGCTCGAGCGAGGGATCATGGAGGATGAACTTCCGCTCGAGCGTCCTAGTTCACGCTCGAGCTTAAAAATGATGCATCCAGTACTTTTTGCAGACATAGTGTCCGCTCGAGCGGGAAAGTTCACGCTCGAGCGGGGAGCTATGTTGAGAGGCCCTCCGCTCGAGCGCCATATTGGGCGATCGAGCGCAATTTCCACCGATCCAGAACTTTTGCGGGCCTTAAGGGTCCGCTCGAGCGGGGAAGTTTAAGCTCGAGCGGGGACCCTGATTTCTGAAATTTCGCTTTCGCATTCTGTGTTTTGTTTTCCGTTCTCTTTCACTTGCAAGCACTCTTAGGCATGTGTTAAGCATTGTAAATGAGTTAATGAGATAAGAATAAAGCCTAAAGAGGAATATGTGAATTAAAGAACGAATTGAGCTATTAGTGACCCTTTTGTGTTCGTGAAATGTGTAAGGTCGAGCTCTAGGGCAAATCCACAAGCCGATCACTGTGAGTAATATCGATATTTGAATGCTTGTGAATGTCCAATTGTTTATTTCCTTATAAGCTTATGAATTGCTAATTGGGATTGTGGATGTAAGTTAAACATGAATGGACCAAAGGTCGTTTTGGTAAACATGAATGGACCAAAGGTCGTTTTGATAAACATGAATGAACCAAAGGTCATTTTGTTAAACATGAATGGACCAAAGGTCGTTCTGTTAAACATGAATGGACCAAAGGCCGTTTCGATAAACATGAATGGACCCAAGGTCGTTTTGACATGAATGAGTGGGCCGAAGGCCGTTCTGACATAAACGAATGGGCCAAAGGCCGTTTTGATACGAATGTGTGGGCCAAAGGCCGTTTTGACATGCATAAATGGGCCAAAGGCCGTTTTGATACGAATGTGTGGGCCAAAGGCCGTTTTGACATACATGATTGGGCCAAAGGCCGTTTTGACATAATCGAATGGGCCGAAGGCCGTTTTGACAAGAATGGAAATCTGAATGGGCCAAAGGCCAGAATGTTGAAACTACAAGTCACTTGATTTGGAATTCGTATAGTTATATATATATATCTGCTGATTAGAAATATGAATTGGGCCCAAGGCCGTTTGGAACTTGTTGTTCTACATTGTTATGTATATTCTGTATTTGATATTATTCACTAGGCTATCGCTCACGCTCATTCATGTGTTTGTAGGTGAGTCAAGAGAAGCACAAACCCAGCCCCAGTGAAGTCTGCCGAGAACAACATGAGTTTTGGAGAGTCAGCCTTGTGTCTCACGCATGAGACCATCCTTGCCCTTTTATTATGTACTTATGTTTTGTCTTGTTGGCAAGGGCCTTGTGTATGTCTGTACATAGTCGGTTATAGGTTGACTCGTTTTGGATGATCCTGTCCATAATGAATTTTGTGATACAGTGCTTTTGATGTGGGTTATTAATGTATCTGTGTATGGTTTGTTTGATGTGCATATAAGCACTGCTCTATAGACAAAGTTTTAAATTTTTACTTCCGTTTGGCCCCTTTACTCTAATAAATTATGTCTGTTTTGGTCTGAGGCCGTAGGTAATCACAAGATTACTGGCCGGTTATGTCCTTAACCCATAGGGGCGGGTTTGGGTCATGACATGTGGTCTCCTGGGCCACAGTGTCCCTCAAAAGAGAGGAAACAAGGAGTGTGCCAAAAATCGGAGCAAACGGAGGTAGTTAAGCGGTCCCGAACCGAGGCACACGGCCGACGGCTCCAAAAATCGGAAACCGGGCTCCAAACGGGAAAAATGGCCTACGACCATGAAACGTAGCCTACGGCCACTGCGAGATGATCTACGAGACCTCTCCCTCCCTTCGAAAAGAGAAAATGGAGAAAACAGGACCCGGTTCGCAAACTGAGGGAAAGCACAAAAGAACCCCGAAGTCCGGAGGCAAGGCTCTCAGCCGAGACTCCGCGACCTTAGAACGAGCACAATATGCGCTATCACCGAGCACTCAACCGGTGACGTCTGAGTCTTAAGGTCGGTCAAAAATGGGGTGTCCACAATTGCCCCTCTTTGACAGAACTCGAAAGTCATACGTGATGGGAGTGAATGTCAAAGCCCAGAGACGATCCATTTTTGACAAGGCCGAAGACTTAGACAAACAGGCAAGATAACAAAGATGTGCCCGCAGGCAGGGGGCAAGATGCAAAATGATATGCACAAAGCCGGACGTAACTCAATGATCATGCGAAGCAGCAAGCTGTAATGAAGCAAATATTCACAATAAATGCTACAGTTTTAAGCAAGATGGCAAGCAAATATGTGATAGATACACTAAGCGAATCATGTGTGATGGATACACAAAGTGAACGCGTGATAGATACACAAAGTGAGCATAGTGTGATAGATACACAGAGTGAGCATAGTGTGATAGATACACAAAGCAAAGCGAGTGTGATGGATACACTATATGAAGCAAAGTATGATGGATATACAAAAAGTGAACGCAAAGTGTGATAGATACACTAAGTGAACAGAGTGTGATAGATACACTAAAAGTGAACACAAAGTGTGATAGATGCACTATGTGAACAAAGTGTGATTGATACACTAAAAGTGAACACAAAGTGTGATAGATGCACTATGTGAACAGAGTGTGATTGATACACTAAAAGTGAACACAAAGTGTGATAGATGCACTATGTGAATAGAGTGTGATTGATACACTAAAAGTGAACACAAAGTGTGATAGTTGCACTAAGTGAACAGAGTGTGATTGATACACTAAAAGCGAACACAAAGTGTGATAGATGCACTATGTGAACAGAGTCTGATAGATACACTAAAGGTGAACACAAAGTGTGATAGATGCATTATGTGAACAGAGTGTGATTGATACACTAAAAGTGAACACAAAGTGTGATAGATGCACTAAGTGAAGAGAGTGTAATTGATATACTAAAAGCGAACACAAAGTGTGATAGATGCACTAAGTGAACAGAGTGTGATAGATACACTAAAAGTGAACGCAAAGTGTGATAGATGCATTAAGTGAACAGAGTGTGATAGATACACTAAAGGCGAACACAAAGTGTGATAGATGCACTATGTGAACAGAGTGTGATTGATACACTAAAAGCGAACACAAAGTGTGATAGATGCACTAAGTGAAGAGAGTGTGATTGATACACTAAAAGGGAACACAAAGTGTGATAGATGCACTAAGTGAAGAGAGTGTGATTGATACACTAAAAGTGAACACAAAGTGTGATAGATGCACTAAGTGAAGAGAGTGTGATTGATACACTAAAAGCGTACACAAAGTGTGATAGATGCACTAAGTGAACAGAGTGTGATAGATATACTAAAGGGGAACACAAAGTGTGATAGATGCACTATGTGAACAGAGTGTGATTGATACACTAAAAGCGAACACAAAGTGTGATAGATGCACTAAGTGAAGAGAGTGTGATTGATACACTAAAAGTGAACACAAAGTGTGATAGATGCACTATGTGAATAGAGTGTGATTGATACACTAAAAGTGAACACAAAGTGTGATAGATGCACTAAGTGAACAGAGTGTGATTGATACACTAAAAGTGAACACAAAGTGTGATAGATGCACTATGTGAACAGAGTATGATAGATACACTAAAGGTGAACACAAAGTGTGATAGATGCACTATGTGAACAGAGTGTGATTAATACACTAAAAGCGAACACAAAGTGTGATATATGCACTAAGTGAAGAGAGTGTGATTGATACACTAAAAGCGAACACAAAGTGTGATAGATGCACTAAGTGAACAGAGTGTGATAGATACACTAAAGGTGAAGACAAAGTGTGATAGATGCACTATGTGAACAGAGTGTGATTGATACACTAAAACCGAACACAAAGTGTGATAGATGCACTAAGTGAAGAGAGTGTGATTGATACACTAAAAGCGAACACAAAGTGTGATAGATGCACTAAGTGAACAGAGTGTGATTGATACACTAAAAGCGAACACAAAGTGTGATAGATGCACTATATGAACAGAGTGTGATTGATACACTAAAAGCGAACACAAAGTGTGATAGATGCACTATGTGAACAGAGTGTGATTGATACACTAAATAAATGAAGTGTGATTGGTACACTAAGCGAATGAAGAAAGTGTGAATAAGGTGCGATTGATACTAAATGTGAACACGAAGTGTGATAGATGCACTTAGTGAACAGAGTATGATTGATATACTAAATGTGAATGTGTGATTGATACACAAAATGAGAATGTGTGATTGATACCCTAAATGAGAATGTGTGATTGATACACTAAATGAGAATGTATGATTGATACACTAAGTGAATGAAGAAAGTGTGAATGAGGTGCGATTGATACTAAATGTGAACACGAAGTGTGATAGATGCACTTAGTGAACAGAGTATGATTGATATACTAAATGTGAATGTGTGATTGATACACAAAATCAGAATGTGTGATTGATACATTAAATGAGAATGTGTGATTGATACACTAAATGAGAATGTATGATTGATACACTAAGTGAATGAAGTGTGATTGATACACTAACTGAATGATCTCAAACGGAACTTCTTTGAATGAACCGTACATACAATATCGTGCATGAATGAGAAAGAAACTTGAGAGGTACAATGCAATACAATGCATGATGCAATAAACAAGCGTAGCGGCGCTTTAGAAAGCACCTCATGTGGTGAGTGGCGATGAACCGCTCTACTCTGACGGGGATCTCCCCTCGTGCTCTTCGAACACTTACCTTCGACTCGCAGTACAAAGGCTCTGAAATACTGATAGGGGTTCTTCATGTAGAACACTTTGGATGCTGCCTTTCTTCCTGATCATATTCACAACTTTCCCTATTCTCCAACGGGGTGACAGACTAGGTTGGTTCAGTATCCAGAATTAAGGTGCATACACGCTATCTCAACCTATGGGGCTTCCATACAGATTTCAAGCCGAGGACACGCCTCTGGGTATTTAAACCAGACTTTAGTTTCGGAAATCCCGAACCTTTGCGTTCTAGGCACAAGCCATTCGAACTCTAGTTTCCACCGTCGCAGTTGGTCTCCTAGGAACTCATTGCGAACACAGCCAAGATGCCTCTGGCAGGGAATGGTACTTAGGGAGAGCACTTTTGATCGCCATTCTGGCTTGAAGCAGACTTGATCTTGAGGTTGAGGTAGAGGCACACTCATATTTCGGAGCATTGGCAAGACCTGAAGAGGTACATACGGAATGCAATCTCGGAACTTACTGAAGTTGAAACAAACTCAGATACCCGGCATTTTCCCTCTTTTCTTTTGCTTTGCAGTTTGGAACCTATATAGCTTCAGATAGGTCCTAGTTTTACTGCTCTCATGTGACCTGGGTTGAACCCTATAGTTTTATGAAAAAACAGATCCTGTTTTGCACAAATGTGGAGAACGACACGGCACCCGGAGCGCAAAATGATTTTATTTTTGAAATTGAGAGATGAGTTCTTGACCGGGGTATTGAGCCTACGACTGAACACAGCGCACTACGACTCAACAATGGAAAGTAAAAGACAAAACAACCTAAACACATCCGTTGACACTCAAAACGACTCAAAACAAGAATCGAGACAAACAAAGACACAAACACAACACTCGGACGTGTTACAAAGGCAAGAGACCTCTCGGTGCACGAGGAGCCAGTTTCTCCGGGTATTGTTTCCCGCCCTTCCTCATTTGTGATTCTCACATCACTCGGCCCTCAAGCTCGGTTTTTCTCTCAAAACCCTTTTCTCACTTTTCTCTCAGCGCACATCTCTTTATTCTTCAATCTCTCATTTTTTTTTATCCCTCCCCTGGGTGGTTGATGGATAAACAAGAAGTTGCGGGCTCTTGCCCCTAGCATTCTGCTAGATTCTCTTTCTTTTGCTCACAACAGTGAACTTCCCCCATAGAGGGGTTGTGATGCGGCTGGATGTGCAGCAGATCTGTAATTGACATTGGTTGACGATGCTCTACTGGGGAGTTTAGACGTGATTAGATCATTCCAATTCGTGCTTCGCACTTAGCTTGATACCTCACTGCTTGGAGGATGAGAGAGCTTTCAGCCCTTTGTTGTTAGCTTCAGTTGTGCCCTTTCTGGCGAATATGATGCCCTTTCTGGCAAGTAGAGTGCCTTTTTTGGCAAGTGCATTGACAACGGGGGAAAGACAGGAAGCCTGACTCAACTGTGCCCCTAGTTCATTATTTTGACCATTTTTTGTTTTGGTTTTCTACTAAAACAATTTTGACCAATACGAGAGTTAGATTAACATGCTTGTTCGATTTTCTGATTTGAAATCATACAAGTTAGGTTATGAGCTGTCACGCCCCAAACCCGACCCTAAAAGTTTTGGGCATGACCTATTCAGAAACGGACACTTAACCTGTTATACATAACATATGGGGCATGAGCGGAAGTATTACCATTATAAAATGACATAAAACATCATCCATTGAGCTACCACTACCATGCCAGGACCGCATACATTGCATTAGGTACATAATATATAGAAACATACACCCGAACTTCGGTTACACACTTATACATTCGTACTTAGATCCACAATTGGGCGTGTAACGAAAATATTAATGAAAGACAACCAAAGCATAAGCCAATAACCTAACAACACTTTACAAAATGCACGGCTTCAGGTAGGTGCCTGGACGCATCAAAGTTGACAAGAGAAAGACGAGCCTTAAAGGTTAGGACTGAACTCTCGGTTGATTATCTACAGAAATAGACAGACAAAATACAGAATGAGCGAACTCAGTGAATAATAGTACATAAATAATGTAATGTTTAACCTGAATAATAAAACATATAACTGCAGATACATATGATTAACTACATTCCGTAATTATTTCCAAAACAGCCATGGGTCCAGTTTCCGTGACAAAGTGGCTTTAAGCCTAGCATATACAGAACAGCCATAGGCCTACAGACGCAGAACGACCATGGGTC
Source organism: Camellia japonica (assembly GCA_030407325.1). Classification (NCBI taxonomy): domain Eukaryota; kingdom Viridiplantae; phylum Streptophyta; class Magnoliopsida; order Ericales; family Theaceae; genus Camellia; species Camellia japonica. The sequence goes on along the minus strand of JAPPVO010000016.1, from coordinate 106,163,460 downwards.
CAGAAATATCAGAACGACCATTGGCCCAGAAATATCAGAACAGCCATCGGCCCAGAAATAACAGAAATAACAGAATGGCCATCGGCCCAGAAATAACAGAAATAACAGAACGACCATCGGCCCAGAAATAATGGAACGGCCATCGACCCAGAAATAACAGAACGGCCATCGGCCCAGAAATAACAGATGTATGGACTCAAGAGGTGGCTTGTACGGATTCTAGAGGTGGCTCCCACCAAGGTGTAGCACTTAGTTCTGTACAACACTTTGTTCCATACCAGAAAACATCAGAACAGATTAATATAGATAAACACATTCTTCCCATTAATCACATGAATAAACATAGATAACATAAGTTTAACAGAATGTTACCGATAATTGTTAGCAAAAGGTAAACATATTTTACAGCATGAACGCTTTCAGAAATACGTAGATACCACCGTTCCATAATGCATATACATCCCATTTGCTTATCATGTTTCACTGCCACTAACTAGCAGATAACAAAATGGTAACATTAATTGTCAATAGCAAACAAAACATATGGTACAATGATGCGCTTAGATTTCCTCATGGTTCTTTGTAAGTAGACATACTTGTCTCGTAATTAACAGAACCTTAACATTACCAATAATCCAAAGGTAAATGTACCATTACATCAACAGGCCAGAACAATTCATATCATAACATGAATTACATAATAATGTCGTTGATACGCAATTCTTTTCTATTAACCAACTTCACAGTGTTAATAGTTTGTATGCAATTCTTATACAGAATCATAGGTAATTCTTAGGATGGTACATTGACAATAATCATTAGCCATAACCCAAAATACGGAGTAGGTTCAGAGTCATACCGATGTATGCTAACTCTTTCAATGTTCACATCAATTCCCAATCAACACACATGTTAACATATTAGCTCACGGAGAATAGAATGTTGTTAACAATATTTCTTAACGGTAAACAATGTACATTTGTAGTACTATTACTCACAGTGATCGGCTCCTGGTAGTACTGGGATGATGTCCTCGTCTCGACCTACAAGTACATTGCACAACACATTATATGAGATTTTACTCGATCCTTTACTTATTCTCTTTGATCATTCAATCAATTAGCCATGGTGGTACCAAGCTCATTATTCTTTAATAAGTTATAATCCATGTCTCAGAAAACAGGAGAAATCGATGGGAAATGGTTTAGGTGAAGAAATGGTACAAAACTGGTTGACAGAAAGTGAACAGTCGTCACTAATTTGGGCATAACTATTTCTGTATTTAGAATTTGGGCGTGAAACCACTGCCATTAGAAACTAGACTTCCGGGGCTTGATTTTAGGCTCAAGAATCACTCAAAATAGAGTCCAGATGCAAAAGATATGCTTGTTCAAAGTTGGCTGGACAGAGCTGTCTCCGCACTTGCGGGGGAACAGTGCCGCACGTGCGGCCTGGACAGTTTGCAGTCCGAAAATGGCTGAAAATTTGGGACTTCTCATTTTCAAAATCAAACCTTAATTACATGTAAATCAAAGCCCAAAACCCTTTAATACATGACCAATTTCACATTATTATTCTCCATCAACCATCATAACCTCAAAATAAACAAATATAATGCCTATACTTCTTCAATCAAGAAATTCTAAGGAAATCAAGGTTCAATCAATAGATATACATAAAACCCTAACTCAAATGGGTTCAAAGCTTCCCTTATTATCACGATTTCATGAAATTGATGTCTCAAACATAAGGATTCAAGATCATTAATCTTACCTTAGTTCACTCTTTGATTTCTCCAAGCTTCCATGGTTGTTCTCCCTTCTCTATCTTCAATTCCCTTCAAACCACCATGTTTGTTAAGCTTTTCTTGGTCTCCCCTCTCTTTTCTCCCCCAACGGTTCTCCTCCCTCTCTTTTAGATATTTTGGCTTCCAAAAGATGAGACCAAACACTTACAAACATATCTATATATCTAAATAAACACACACACACAAGGCTTAACACAATAGGGAGAACCAAATGTGGCCTTACGAATCGCGCAAAATCAAATTTCAATTAAAGTTCCCAGGTGACTCTAAAAATTGTGCTGATCATAGATATGTCCCCTGTTCTGGTTTCTGAAGTCTCTAGGGTCTTCAATTTGCAGTACAAAGTTAACCACCCAAACGTGCATTAATGAATCAAACAAATTAGATTTCCAATTAATTTTCCCCAATAGTTCTAAAAATTCCCATTAACATACCCAAGTACTCAATTTTGATTTCTGAATCCATAAAGGTCGGTAATTTCAATTTGAAGTCCGTAACTCAACAGATAATGCTTCAATTCTAATAGATATAATTAAATTAAAACACATCCTCTCATAGGTAGATAAAGATGATTTCTTATACGCATTTTGGGGTCATTACATGAGCACTGAAAATTTTCCTTTTTTGGGTCCAAGAAAAAGGTTCAGTTTTGGAAAAATGGAATAGTTTTCGAGAGAAGATTAGTCAACCTTAGTAAAAATTCTCAAAAACTGTTTTTTTCAAACGGCCACTGCTCAACAAGCATAGAACCCACTCTCGAGATGCACAACCTTAGATTCGAAGGAAAATTGCCCCTTGCTTGAGGGGAGCTGCATGGCAACGGACAGTCGCCCCTTGTTTAAACGGCACCGCAGCGCATTGAATGGCAACGGAAAGTTGCCCCTTGTTTGAACGGCACCGCAGCGCATTGAATGGCAACGGAAAGTTGCCTTTTGTCTGAACGGCACCGCAACGCATTGTAGTCAGTCCTCAGAGCGACGAACACAACCAGACTCTCGGATACAGAGAAGGCAAAGATGATCAAAACCATTACATGGACACAGTCGTTTTTGAAGTGTTTTATGACTGGACTTCAGAATGAAGTTGCCTACGTATCCCAAAGATGGGAATCAAGCCTCACGTAGTTCGGGGTTAAGGTACACTCGGGTATTTAACCTCTCCTTTTTATGCTCTAACTTTTGCCAAGGCCGCCCTTTGCGGGTTTTCAACCTTGCGAGCTATATTCTTCAATTCTTTTTCATTTCTTTTCTTCTTTTTTCCATCTTTTTCTTCTTTTCTTTTTTTTCTTTTCATTTTTTGCATTTTCTTCATATATATATTTTTTTTGTATTTTTCTCTTTTGTTCTTATCTTCTCTTTTTTCTCGCTCTAACTTTTTCCTGGGTCGTCCTTTCAGGTTTTCGGCCCAGCGAGCCTCTCAAGGGTAAAAGTGTAGCTTGGTCCATGTCAAATGGTTCTGAGATCTCGAATCCGTCTAAATCCAGGAGAGTGACTGCTGTTTGCTGACGATGCAGGAGTCCATCCCATGGGGGCTAAATTTGCCCCTAGTGTTGTGGATGGGAACTCAGTTGTTCTTCAGCAATACTTTCTTCTTTCTTCTCTTCTGGGATTTGGCATTCTTGCCAGTCTTCATTGATTTGCAAAATGATCCATCTTCGGCTCTCCGAGCACGTCTGACATTTTTCTGCCCCTAGGTCGAGGGCTGCTTCGAATCTGGCCTCACAGGCCTCACATTGCGGTTGACCGTTGAACATTCTGAGTTAAGGTTCAAGGTCGGAAAGCGAAGGGGGGTCGAGTCTCAAGGCTGAGAGCAATCCTAAGCTGCACAATCTCAAGAGCGATTCCACACAGGTCTTCGCAGGACTGCGCAAAACATTTTTTTTTTGAAATCTTTTAAGAAAGCGACTAATCGCTCGCGCGGAAGACAATGTAGAACCAATTTGGATCAAGCTAGGATCCTTCTCAGTACTCACATTAACAAACATGATTTCATTCATTAAGGGCTTAGCATGCCTCTCTTTCTCTCAATTGATCAAATTTTTGCAAATCCCAAGGAATTATTTCCTCTTCGTTTTCATCACAGTGTTCAAAAGGTTTTGAAAAACTTAGGTCAATGCAATGAGTTCGAGGCACAGAAAAGTAGGTGAAAAGCACTGCCATTCATTCAGAACTTCTGGCACAACTGGCACAAGGCAGAAGCGAACACCAGAATGTGAAAATCACTGCTGTTCATTCAAATCTGTTGGCATTACTGGCTCTAAGGCAAAAACAGACTCAAAAGAAAACGAAAAGACAAACACAAAACAAGCAAGTGATGTCCGAGGTAACACCCCCGAAATCACCCGACTCCAACAAAATAGGACTGACTCGGTACAGCAAGACAGACCCAACTGACTTAATAAGAAAAGACTGACTCTATACAAAACAGCAAGACTGACTCAATGCCCAAGTTAGAAAGCACAAAAACTGGTGTTTGCGTATTGCTCAGAACAGTGCGTGCCATTCCCACGTCTGGAGTTTAATCGAGTGCCACCCGCAGCTGGTTCATCCCCCGATCACATGGTCACATTATCTCCCAAGTTCACCGATCCAGTGCCGATAGACTTTTGCAGAGCTTGGCGCGACAATGACCCCGTTGTCAAATAGATCCTGTACTTCATGGCGAAGACAGAAGCAGTTGTTGGTAGTATGGCCAGTTTGCTGATGGAAGGCACAGTACTGGGCGGCATCATGCGTAGCCGGAAGAGGATTTGGGAGAGGCCGAGGCTCAAAGGGTTTGAGATGGCCTTGTCCAACAAGGACTTGGAGAGCTTTGGACAAAGGCATAGAGAGGGCATGGAAGACCCTCTGACCTCGGGGTTGGTACTTCAAGGTTTGTGGATTTTTGCTGGACGCACCAGTAAAGGGATTGGTAGTGCTGGCCTGGTTTGTTGATCTCTTCTAAGTGCAGGATTATAGTTGAAAGGAACGTTTCTGATACAACGACCCTTCTCCCGGTTTGCCCCTTGATTCAAACTGCCCCCAACTTGAGTGGCGAAAATGTCGTCCACAGTTTTTTGCAACAACTGCGAGCATTTGCTCTTTGTTCAGTCCCTCGGCTTTCAAAGCCTCAACAGCCAACAGAAAATGTTCATGGGGATCCATGTCCGCCCCTATCTTGTTCTTTCCACTCGCCTTCACTTTGCCAAGGGATCGGCATTCCTCAAATACAGCTCGTTCCAAGACTGGGGAGCCTTTTGACACGAACTCCCTGGTATGTGATGTGGTTGATGACGGAGCCAATGTCCCGGAGGCCAAATCTGTCACAGTTCTCTGAAGATCTTCGATCATTCTCTTCAGCTCAGAAGTAGTGGGTTCACGGGTTTGAGATGATTGAGGTTCAGGTGCTCCTATCATGCATAAGTCTATGCTTTCTGGGATAAATACCTCAGGCTTGGGTAGATGGGCTGGGGTGATGTATATGCTGGGGTCATAGGTGGATGGCAGTATATGGATAAGATTGAGGTAGGCAGGAGATGTTTGGTCATTGGGGTTTGAAGGTGGAGCTATCGTCCGATTGTCGATGAGATTTTGGACCTCATGACGAAGGCGGTAGCAACGGTCGGTGCCATGACCGCGCTGCTGATGGTACACACAGTACTTGGAGGGGTTATGTCTGGCTGGGAGTGGGTCAGGCAGAGGTTGAGGATCGAGGGGTTTGAAATACCCTCTTTCCATCAGGACTTTTAGTGCGCTAGTCAGGCTCATATAGAGAGGGGTGAAAGTTCTGCCCTGAACTCAGACTGGGCCGACGGTTTGTAGGCTTGGTTTGGCAAAAGGGTTGGTTGTGGCAACTGTATTGATTTCTGCGGGTTTGGGAATAGCGCTGCTACCAGCATTGGCACTCCCTGAAATCACCCTCCTTGTCGCTTTACTTGTTCTGGGAATGATCCCACTGTTGAACTCATTCTCGATCTGAACCCCTAGTTCATGCAAACTTGTGAAAGTGAATAGCGGAGCGACTATCAACTTTTGCAACATATCATGCTCGAGGTTTCGCACAATCATCTGCACTTGATCTCTCTCAGAAGGGCGACGATTTGTCATTTGTGCTGCCTTTGCTCTCCACATCGCAACGAATTCCACAAAAGGCTCTGTTGGGTTCTGGCGAGTTGCTTCAAGCTCTTGGATGGTCATTTCAACTTGGGTATTGTAGGCATACTGATCGACAAAGGCCTCAGCCAGTTCTTCCCAGTTTTGCTTCACTGTATCCTCCAACTTGGCATACCAAGTGGCTACTACACCCGACAGGGTTCTTCCATACAGAGAGAGTTTCTGTGGCTTAGTCAGACCCATCGGCTTCACGATATCCAAGAAAAGCCGGATATGTACCATAGGATCTCCAGACCCGTCGAAACGGTCAATATGTGGCATTTTGAATCTGTCTAGGAGCCGTACGGCAGCCCCGGTGTACCCATCCTCAATGTCGGGAATGGAGTTAAGGCCATGTGCCGTTTTGAATTGCTTCTCAAGGTTTGTAATTTTCACTGCGGTCAGATCGAGCTCATTAACATCAAGGGGATAAAGCCTCTCATTAGGCTGCACCAAGGGTCTGAAAACTCGGGCTTGAGCCAACCCTTCTCGAGGATCTGGACCTTGCAAATCTTCAGTTGGCGGAAGTGGGTCAAAGTTCGGCTGGGGTCCCAAGCTGGATGTGAGGCAGATGCCCCAGGTGGGCGCTGTGTTTCAATACTGGTCTCAGCCTGCATGGCCGTTCCCTGATTTAGCGCTGCTATCACGGCCAGAAATTCTTCCGAACCTTGTGCCATCACGGTCTGCTGAGTCTGAACAAAGGTGATGTGACTGGTGACTGACGGATCAGATGAACCGGTTAGCCCTGATTGGCCTTTCTTTGCCTTGCCTCAGCGAAAGAACACCGGTCTCCCTTGAATCGAACTTCTGACCTAACAAAGTCTATCAGCACTAGTCCAATGTACCCGGGGGATATCGAAGCCTTCTGAAGCTATAGTTCCAGGACTATCAAAAGAGAAAACATGCAGTATCTCAGCCTGATTTCACCAAAATAGATATGAGCATAACAGGATGACTGTGCCCTCCACTGAATTCTGCCCCAAAATTCGGCCTGTAAACTGTTACCCTCAGGTAAATTGAATCCCAAAATACTGAATTGGTGCCCGCAGGCCTGATGCCCAAACTTGTAAACTGATACATGCATCCCTGTAGAGACGCACTCTAAAAGCACATAACAGATAAGTGAGAGTCAAAAACCCCTATGTTGGGGTAGGGTTTCCCTATCCTATTTTGTCAGGAGCTAGGGTTTCACTACGCACGCAGCGGTTTCAAACAACCTATCGGGTAAGCAACCTGTCCTAGTTTGGAATGGTCACTATGGATTCTGAACATGCACTAGGTCGAATGGTCAAAAGGGTGCCCCGGTAAAACCGGGGTTTGTGTTCCCATACTGGCAGAGCCCATAACCGGTAAGCCTTATGGCACGCAGCCTCTGGCAAACCGCTCAGGAATAGCAGATTGCAAACACGGTGTCCTAGGCGCACCAATGCAAATGCAATGCAAAGCAAAGAGACACATCAGTGTAATCGAAACAAGATATCATGAGTTCAAGTCAAGTTCTCTAAATCCCCAGCGGAGTCGCCAGAAACTGTAGATGTCCCCGAACGCCTCGGGAGGATGAGTCCCGTTCTGTTCATTTTGGGCTCACTACAGTTCGGACTCAAATTGTCACGGTTCTCAATCTGAACCAAAGAGTCCAAATCCGGCAAATCGTTTTGAGAAAACAGATTTTTGAAAGAAGTGCCAAACATGGACTGCTTTGCTAGATACAGAGTCACCACCTAAATATTTTATTTTGGGGGAATTTAGGAAACCCTGACTCGTGCCTAAGGCCACGTGTCCGTCATCACCAAAGTTGTCTCGGCTCGGGAAGTTGGGTACGATTGGGGAAGGTCACTTCGTGAGCACCCCCACTCGCCCGATCAAAGATCGGCCTCTACTAACCATGATATCTAGTTTTGAAAACATTGTGCGTTCTTATTCTGGTTATTAGCCTAGATTTACTATGTGATGTGCACAGCATACAAGTATAGACTGGGTCGCCTGAATTGGAACAAAGCATTTCATGTTCATTTTTGGAAGATGGTTTGCTACTCGCGAGTAGGCTTAAAATGCAGATTTTGCTACCCTCGGGTGGGCTTAGAAAAGATGGTTTTGCCACTATCTAGTGGGCTTAAAACTCACAGTCGATGATTTGTTCCAATCTAAATAACCCAACCTTCACCCACAGGCATTCAGGCAGAT